>JAKCWB010000261.1:0-16140 GCA_022388445.1 Zophobas atratus | reverse complement strand
GTCTTCGCATATCCACAATTTAAGATGAGAAGTTCTTTCAAGGCTCGCTTAATACTAAATACGTAAGTGCATACATCGAAACATATGAATACAATGTGATTTCTTATATTACATTTTAATTTTGTTAGAAACTTGATAAAATGATGCAATTTTACAGATACCGAGATCCACATTTCTAGTTTGTTTGTGGTATCAACATAATGTATACCATCTTGCCATCAGTGTTTTCGTTCATAGTAATTATTTTTTTACTGGCACATCACATTAGTTACATTACAAATGATGACAAAAACAAACCATTTGCTCGTTATAATTTTAAATACGAATTCAATCTCTTCATACCAAAGAAATTTAACCACAGAATCAATCAATCAATGAAATCAATTTTATTCGAGTCGTAAATTAACAATTTCAATAAATTGAATTACTTGGTTACCTTTCATTTGCAAAAAATATTACCGCACAAATATGAAATCTCCGCAAAATTGCCTTATGTTTTTGGTGAACATTTGTGCAATTCCGAAAAAAATAATTAAAAATATATATCTAAGAAAACTGCGCACGTCCAATGTTTTATTAAAGAAATTATTAAATCTATTATCTTATAAGAAAAATGACAAAGTTCGGTTGCTTTTCCTCCAGACGATACAAGAGGAAAATTAAGATTAACCTTCTGCTAAACTATAAAAACCGAAACAGGAAGCTTGAAAAATATTTACAATGTTCCTTCGTAATTTTTAACACTGTTTTTAAAGGAAGATATTAAAAAACGTTTACAACTCAGAAGAATCCGAGTTAGCTACACTCAAGAAAAAATCTGCCAGTGTATGTATGCCCAATTGCGTCATAACTATGTGCAGTACTAATTACCGCAAAAAGCCAATTAGCAATCTCGATCATTTTCAACGATTTATTTCTAGATATATAACCTTTCTACTCGCCTGATTCTCGTCGAGTGCTGTTTTGCACATCATGACTGTAGTATCTATGGACAGTGATGTGTGGAATTAAGAAGTCGCATCAAAACGACTGCAATATAAAAACAGAAATTGAATTTTATCATATTTTACTTCTCAAACGTAAATTAAGGAAGAATTGTCATAGGATCTGCTTGGCGATTGGCTAATTTCATGTTACTGGACGTGTCATAACGCCTAGAACATAAAAAGTATGTCTGCCGTTCCTGGTGACAAATAATCTTCGAAACTACTAAACGAATTGTTAGGTGTGTTCTAGGAAAATCGTGTAGATGGTAAAACACTGACCAAAATTTCTGTCATTATCTCCACCATCATTCTTTCAAATTTATGTAGCTAACAAAATTCTGTTCAGTGAATCCTAACAAATTTCATATAATAATATGCTGCTATACTTGTACTTTACTAGCCCGGCTTAATTTTGTTCGTACGTATCTAGATGTTGAGAAAAAATTCAAAATTTTACAATTTCACTTAGAAAATACAACTTGCAATCATTTTAAAGATCCCATAAATATGATCAATTGATAATAAAAATTTATGTCTTTCTTCCCTGCAAAATCTTGATGACGACACCATAATATTGCACCCACATTTGTTGGACCAACACACGAAAAGGGTGTGATAATGAGCCCCTTATTAAGAACTTCAAGCAACTGCGGAAATACTGCTATTAAAGCCTTTTTAAATAATAGAGTAAACCCAACATGTCGAAAAACCATCATTCGCACGATTAAATACAGATTAATTACAAATGTGAGGACACTATCTACATAAACATAATACAGATAAAGTAGTTTAGTCTAGTTATTACGTTAACTTTACTTTGTTGTAAAAAAATACGACCAAATTCTTGTCAATATTTTAGGTCAGAAAACCTTGTTGTCTATTTGTATACATACATTTATGTGTTGAAAAGTTTTGTTCAATGTCAACAAATGTAATAAAGTACGCATTTTACAGTACAATTTAAATTATTGTATTGTGCTGATCTTGAATTAACTTCAACATTTTGAAAACTTGTTGCAATAATTCAAACCTACTGTTTTTCTCTAAAATACCAAAATTATTTCATCAATTAATTCACTTATCTATAATAAACTTGCTGCAATCATCATAATTAAAAATATATACAACTGATTTTACATTGCTTCATATTTCACAAACGCAGAAGAATCGGTGTGAATTAACCCGAACCAAAACCCACAACCGACCTGTTTTATTTGACCATATGCAGTCACTACCAGTGCTATGCATTTAAAGTATTAATTATCACAATAAATCACGACTTTATCATTTATTCCAACGATTTACAATGCTTTGCTGCTCGTTTCTATTTCATACAACATTAAATTGGGCAAATTTCGATTTTCGCGCCAATTATTTAAATGGTCAAGAAAATCAAAAAACGAAACAGTGTATGTACTGGCTGAAATTCGTATTCGTAACCGCAAAACGGTGGCAATAGCCAAAGTATATTCGTTTATTGTTACGAAGAATAGGCGATTTTATCATCCGCCGAGTCCGTCGGAAATTTGCCCTAAGGGATTTATGAGTGATTACAAATAACCTCAACATAATACACAAAATCGGCACAATGAAGAAATTATATGCAGAAAAATTAAGTCAGGAGCCACCGGCTGATAATGATATTAATTAAACAAATTGCATTGATAAACGACTAATGTAGACCCATTATATTTTGTACATTTCAGATAGCATTTACCCCGAAAAATTTTGAGATGACGTCATCAACTTTTTAGAGTGGATGAATAAATAAATTTTGAACGAGTTACCCTGTTTGCGACAAATTTAAAATGTTTGTAGAAGTTTAGACATTTGTAGTTGAAAGTTACAATGTAAAAAAATCTAAACGTATAAGATGCAAAATAACCAATACCTCTATAATTATTATGTACAGACGACAGGCGGCGAAAACGGGAGACCTACTTCTTCATACTGTAGGAGTTATAAAACGTCGAGAAAACAAAAAATTAGCCACTCGCCAAATGGACGGTATTACGATAAATACTTCCCAAATGTACGCTCGGAAAGTAAAAATATATGATACAATACTCTTTTTTTACATTATATTGGCAATAAATTCAATTGTTGCCCAGATTTTCAGAACTTAATAAGTGGAAGGTGAAAGTCTGTTCATTTCTATAAAAACTTAGAACTCAAAAACTCTCGAAATAAAAATGAAAACATTAGTAATTACAGCATATATTTTTCATTACAGATATTAATGAAAAACATAGTGCAATTCTTGCAACAATTTGTAACAAACTGTAGCATACTGAAAAAAAATTGTAATGTAATATCTAATTTAAGCGGAATTATTATAGTCTAAAGCAGATCATCGATTGAGAACGCAACATATATTATATAGAGTCGATCATGAGCATTCCAACAATAATAATTAAGGAATTATCTTTTATAGAAACCTGCGAATTGGCAGCGTATCCTTTCTAGGCCCCTCTAAGTCTGCGGGCCATTTTCAATGGGGGCGTATTGCTTTATATAGATATATACAATTCATCAGAAACGTATGTTGTCTACGAAAAATATTTCATAAAAATACGTACAGATTTTTTCCAAAATAACATTTCAACTTTCACAGAAAAAATAGCTATTTAACTTTTTTTGTAATAACGTCAAGAATTTTTTTATGCAAAATAAATTTTAATAAGTAAAGAGTTTGGAGTCCTAAAAACGTAATTGTCAATCAAAAAATTGACGGCGTAGAAATTCTTTTAGCGTAGGCATAGAAAAAAATTAAGTCCTTAATGAAAATCATATGCTGATATTTAGTTGTTCTAAGAAAAATAATTGCATAACCTATCCTATCCGGTTACGTCAAGAAAGTAAAATTATCAAATTCGTTGCTTAGCCGAGTGCCATAAAGACAGTTTTTCTTGGGAAAATGGAAAATACGAAAATGATTGGTTGTAACATGCGACATTTTTTTATACTTTGTCTATTAATAACAATGAAAGTTGACTCTCGGGGAAAAGTTGTCGTAGTTTTGAAATTAAATATTTACTAAGAAAAACAACAGGGGAAAGTTCAATTAGTCAATGCATGTTCTTAAAATAGGGACAGACTGAGTAATATGGTTATACTAATTTTTATTATTAGCAATATGCAAAATTTGCGGTGGAAGTTTTTACCGATGGTCTGTTTTATTAAATAAAAATAAATAGACAAACAAAACAGATTTTAGTTTGCAAAAAAAAAATGCAATCAAAATGACTGTGTTAATTATGACCGTGTGTAATCACTGTTGCAATTATACCTTTGAATATCACAATAAACACAATTACCAATTACAGTTTTACGTTATTCGAACGATTTATAATTCTGCTCGCGTGTCCGTCAAATGCTATTTTGCACAAAATCAAAGTGGGCGAATTCCAATTTTCGCATAAATTGCTCCTCTGATAGCAAAAATGTCTGAATGACAGTGATGTGTGAAATCAAAAAGTTGCTGCCTGAACATCGTGGTATAATAAAACTTTTCCGCACATAAAACAAAACATTAAAACAATTCCTTTTTCCATCAGTTTTTGCAAGTTTAGGCTTAGCGCGCCAGCAATGTTTGAAAACTGCAAACAGTGTCAATACCTAAGTACATCCCCGTTTGTTGTTACGAAGAACAGGTGGTTATAATCCAGGAATCCGTCGGAAATCGGCACAGTCACCAGGAAAATCACTGCCGCACCGGACTCATGATTAATTACAAGCAACCCCCGTGTATCACACAAAATCGGCACAATAACACTGTCCAATAGCCGCTGGCGGTTGTTGTAAACAAAGTGGCGAGACAGCGATTAACAACAAACGGCGGAATCGCGTCCAGCAAGCGCACAACATCGTCCAGCACAATTTCACAATTCACTTTAATCCCGATCGATATAATCGACGTTTAAATAAATTTTTCCGGGCGATTTTCGACAATTTGTCGAATTTGTGTTCGAAATTGAAGCGAGACCGAAACCCGCCGACGATGTCAGTCGTCACAAGTTCGTAACAGCAAGCATGACAAGTATGTAAAGTATTGGAGGAATTGTGGACACATTGCTCACATTCTAACGGATATTTAGCCTAAAACACTGCATAAACTGTATGAAAACTGGCCTTAAACTGATAAGTACTCACCAAAAATATTAGTGCGGGGCGTCTCGCCGATTCTTAGGATAATTAGGACGGATTTTGGTCCGTAAATATGAGGAGTTTGGCTGTTATTGGAATGCCAGGAATGGTACAAAGAATCTAGACAACGCAACGACTACAGCGCACCTGAAACGCGCATGGTAAGCGTTCTAAAGCCAGGTTTCTTCCACGTCTCTCCGCTCACCGGACGATTATAAATAAAGAATGGGGGAATTCAAGCCGGCGACATCTGCTATCAGGAGGACTAACATTCAGCACAAATAAGAAATTTCCTGTAAACATCACATTCGAACCATTAAAATACTCCCTTTAATTTTAACTACATACTCGTATTCTTCCTCTATTTGATGTCAATATTACCCTGTCTGGTATTAGCTATTAGTCCTATTATCATGAATATCATGTAGCTTAAAATCTCTCATCCTTAATTTCTATTTTTAAAATGGCATTCCTGTCGTGTTTAGGTGCAGTCAGTGAGATACTACAGCGAAATTCAAACGTAAGTGTATAACTGGGTGCCTACTTTACAAAAGAAAGACTCGTTCGAGCACCTTTCGAGTTTCATCTTATCTCAGCAACTGAATAGTTACAATACGGAAGAGTAGTTATAATATCACAAGACCATAAAAAATAAATCGAAAATACTAACTAATTTAACGATACGTATTATCTGAAACACCACAGGACCGCAGGTCGAATGTGTTTCTAATAATGCGTCGAGTTAAGAGGTTAGTATTTTCGATTTATTTTTTAATGGCCGAGTGGTATTCGTTACGTTTATATAATGAATGTCATATTTTATTTCTTTATTATTTATAAAAATTGAACGTACAATTATTATAATAGACATCGTGTGCATTCAAATGTTCCTGCTGGTGCAAGGAAGAAGTAGGATGGTCCTGATGTCGACGGAGTATCTGAATTGTTTTGAATCTGATTTATGATTTTAGCGTGTTGTTGTTCGCTAGGTAAGGTTTCAACGAATTTGGCGTGGAATGGCTTTATTTCCTGTAAATTTACACCAGAACTCGTTAATACACCCACTACCGAAGATCGGTTAGAATGGTTCCTAATTCTTGCCTTTTTAGGCAACATTTTCTGCACCTAAATGTATCCACATACCAATATGGTTTAAATCAACGAGACAGTTATTGTACCAAACATTTGTTTGATGTCAGCCACTTGCTTTCAGCCAAATTTTTCTCACCTCCTTGGGTTGTTTTTCCAAAAAATAGTATTATACTCTAAGCGACCCGCTGGTATCTCATAATTATTTATTTGACATATGTCGTTTCATTCCTACGCCAGGTTAATTGTACAGCTGCAATTTGAAAAAAATTTCTCTGCAAGCCTTCGGGCGTGTTTTCGTCGAAACTTTGAAAATCTTTTGAATTTCAACACTTTTGTCAAAGCTGTGGAACTATTTTTTTTTTCTGGTAATGATTGAAATTGTTTTCTCTTAGTTGTGCGGGCTTTACGAGTTCCTTCAAATACTAAATCTTTGAATGGGTCCATTTTCCGATTGTGCTTTTTAAAGTATTTTTTTGAATAAGTTTAGCACGGCGGCCGGGCGGTGTTCGTATAAAGAAAAGCCTGGAGCGGGTCGCCGGAAGTCTCGATGGCGGGCTCCAGAAAAACCTCGAGGCGGCGTTCGGGAACCATCCAGAGGAACATATGATGATTTAAATAGGGACCACTGTCGGAAGCAAGCTAGTTTTTAGTCCAGTCAACGAGAGAATATTAGAGTCTAAGTCGAGCCGGAATTATTCTGTACATAATCGCTGTAAGTATAGTACTGTAAATTAGTACTACTGAGAAATAAATTTTTGAGTTGTACCCACACCGATTTTTAATTACTGAGCATCGTAACAACATGAATTTTCATCATATTCAAATGACATTAAATAAACTAGATTTCACACAGCAAATGCAAACAACGTTTTTTCTGCAACTGCAAAGCGTAATTTAAATTACACTGACTGGCAAAAAAAGAGATCACCTTGAAATATCTTGCAAAAACACATTAAAAATTATATTTTAACTAATGGTTGCTTTTATTTGTCTCTCTTTTTTTAGCAAAATATCCTGTGTCAACATTGAAAGGTTTTTTAAACGAAACAATCACTAGTTTAAATTAACAATTTTTAAAGGGATTTTGCGAAATATTTCAGGATGGTCGTTTTTTTTACCGGTCAGTATATTGTTTCGAAATAAAACCATACGCTGCCCCGATACGACGCCTATGGGCCATCGAGAGCTGTCCCGTAGGTACGTCCGGCAATGACGGGTGACTCAT
Source organism: Zophobas atratus (assembly GCA_022388445.1). Lineage (NCBI taxonomy): Eukaryota > Metazoa > Arthropoda > Insecta > Coleoptera > Tenebrionidae > Zophobas > Zophobas atratus. Next base: position 8,691 of record JAKCWB010000261.1, on the reverse strand, counting down.
CGCCGATGATCCGGCGATGGCGTTCGCTACAGGAGCGGAACTCGTGATTGGTATTCCAGAAAGATCCCGATCGTCACACATCTAGAAGGAAGTATGGGTTTAAATAGAGCGTCAAATCTTCAACATTGTGCTCGACATGTTGAAATCTACATTGAACATCTATGAAAATATCGATATTATGCGGTACTCAACGTTAGTGCCTTTTGTCAAGACGATATCTAGCAAAAAAGTCGAAGGTTCTCACAAAGAAAGATGTGCAACTGTTTTTGACTGAAGCAGACGACGAAAGTTATTTACCAATCAAGGTAAATTAAATATTTCCTATCACTTAAATAATAAATACATGTCTAGGTTGCCGTAATATTTGAAATATTTGGAGCAATGAAGCGAGACAATTTAACTACATTAACAATAGACAATATAGAAGAGAAGAGCTCAATTTTTTTTTTCGAACACTCATTTGAAATAGTATACATATAGGAATATATATAAGAAATAATCTTCCAGCAATCGCTTTTTTTACAAATACATCAAAGGAAAATGTATTTCCCACAAAATACTTGATGTTCACGATGTCAGTAATTCTGTATTAGTTGAGACACCTGCAGGAACACAAAATATACCTACCTATGCCCTTCCAATTCTTAAGGGTGCCCAGTAGCAGACCGAAAAATGAGCTAAATAGATTTTCATTTTACAGGCGTAATTTCAACTTTAAAAAAAAGATCGACATTTAAATTGATAGATTATGTCTAAATCTCTGGGTAAGACACAATATTTTTTAAAATAAGTGAATGTTTAGTGTTTAATTAATCGTTCATTCTTCGAAGGAATTTGCGTTTTTAAACGAGGAGAGAGCATTTTTCGCTTCAACTTTTATATCAATGCAAAGACAACATTGAGCTCTATGGGGAAGACCCGGTCATTTTTGTTTAAAATTTATATTTATTAAAATATTTGTTTTTTAAAAAAATACTGACTAATGAAAATAAAGTGAAACTAGGCAACCCTATTTACAAAGATCCGTTTCAATAAATGGCTGAGTTTTACACAGCACTCACAGCAGGGAGCCTGCCGACCGACCCTTTCAGTATCAGGCCTTTCAGATAATCAGTTCAGGTACTTTGGGTCATAATACTCTTAGCTGACCAACATTGTTGAAACTCTTTTACAAGTCGATTTCTTTCATTACTGACATTCTACTAAAATATTTTCTTTCAAAAAATTATTCAATATTTTTTATCATTTTATATATATTAATAATTATACACAAAACTGACAAGATTTAGATTCTCATCACTTCACTAACCACTTATTTACCTGAACAATCATATTTATTTAAATTAAATTTTTTGATACTATTTTCCGCACCACCTATGAGGTAGAATATTATAGGCACGTTTTTTAGGTGATATCTCCAGTAAACCTAATTCCTGTGTGTGTTTATACTAGAAGGGCAAAAGATTTAGATGAACTACATATGACGCGAATGCAAATAAAAAATTTTAATTGTACAATTTTTTCTTTACAATTTGTCTAATGGGTTTATTTGTTTAATAACGAGAATCTACTCTCTCCGGAAGTAAGGCATATAAATAAAAATTTATCATCTCGTTGAATTAAGCATTATTTAAATTGGACATTTTATATATTTCTACGATAGCGTTTTTGTTTATTAAGCCGTCTGGCGATGCCACTAAAAATGTACAAACCGCATTGTCTTATTGTCAGTTTGATGTTACTGCAAAATGCTTCAGTTGCCCTTGCTTCATTTTCTATGCAAAGATTTTGGGAGAGTACATGCTGAACTAGATTTGCAGGGATGTAAAATGTTTTTCACAGTACAGTAGATTTAGCCGTGTTACTTGTTCTCTCATTTTGCAAATTTTACCAAAATAACGTTCGGTTAGTCTAAAGGATTTTTCTGCGCACTATTCTGGATTATTGCGTTCCCCAATTGTGTTTTGTTCGATTAAAAAGACATCAACGTTTGAAAGTTTTTTGAGAAATACTTTTTGCGCTGTGACATATCACTGTAGAGTGCGGAAAAAAATGCACTTATTATTTCAAAATAGGCGCTTATAAACAGCCTTAAAAATAGTAAAAATAAGCACTTAAACAGAGGAAATAAGCACTTTAAGCACAAAAAAATGTATTAAACAACATAAAATACATGTCTGCACAGTTAATCTAGTTTTTATCAGCGTAAGTCATTTTGGCAAAGTAATTTACAATAACATATTTTTCTAAATTTTCCAAACTATAATTTTGCCTTCTATCTGAAAATATCATTTTGTGAAGAGAGAAGCTTCTTTCTACATCCACCGAAGTTATAGGAGCGTTCTTGAAAATAAATATGTACAGGAACCGCTAAATCGCTTATACGGGAGTTTAATCCTTCTAAAGTTTAAGATATGTCGAATAGTATTTTGAATCCACTGTTCTTTTCCAGCACTTCTTCTAATTTTTACTTCCCGAGCGTAAGCAAAGGAAGTATTGTAATCGAGTCCGTCGGCCGACTCTCTACTTTTACGTTTTATCGATCTTTCATGACCCCTGGAAGACGAAGAAATAGGTCTCCCATTTCCGTCTGTCTGTCCGTCTGTCCGTCTGTCCGTCCGTCTGTCCGTCTGTCCGTCTGTCCGTCCGTCTGTCCGTCTGTTGTCCCGGATTTTTATTAGACAGATAATCTCCGAAAGTACTCGACCGATTGTTGTGAAATTTTGTACTTATATTAAGAATATCATGTAGATGGTAAAACGCTAACCAAAATTTGTCTAATCATCCCCACCACTAATGCGATGACGTCACTTCAAAATTGTACATAGTAAATGGGTTTTCAATTGTATAAAATAACATAGTCCTACACATGTAGTTTACAACTCTGGATCGACTTTTCACCCGAAACGTTCAGATTTTTGGAAAAAAAATCAAAATTATAAAACAATATTTTGAAATCTAATTTTTAATCTGCTAACCAGAATGCTTTGAAATGTTGCAGATGTTTTAAGGCTATAAAGAGCATCATAAATCTTTAGTCAAAAAATATTTGCTTATCCCCTCCAAAAACTTGATGACGTCAGCTCAAAAGTTTGTGGAATAAATCATATCTAAAATGTACAAAATATGATGAGTCTGTACTTGTGATCTATCACTCCATTAATATTTTTTGGATTTGCATATACAGGGTGACTCAAAAAAATTAATGAATGCGTAAATATATTTTATTGATTTAATCAGGAACTACAAAACCGAATGCTCTGAAATCTTGCAGATGTTTTAAGGCTATAAAGAGCATCATAAATCTTTAGTCAAAAAATATTTGCTTATCCCCTCCAAAAACTTGATGACGTCAGCTCAAAAGTTTGTGGAATAAATCATATCTAAAATGTACAAAATATGATGAGCCTGTACTTGTGATCTATCACTCCATTCATATTTTTTGAATTTGCATATACAGGGTGACTCAAAAAAATTAATGAATGCGTAAATATATTTTATTGATTTAATCAGGAACTACAAAACCGAATGCTCTGAAATCTTGCAGATGTTTTAAGGTCATAAAGAGCATAATAAATGTTTAGTCAAAATATATTTGCTTATCCCCTCCAAAAACTTGATGACGTCAGCTCGAAAATTTGCCGAATAAATCATATCTAAAATGTACAAAATATGATCAGTCTGTACTTGTGATCTATCACTCCATTCATATTTTTTGGATTTGCATATACAGGGTGATTCAAGAAAATAAATGAAAGCGTAAATTTATTTTACTGATTTACTCAGGAACTACAAAACCGAATGCTTCGAAATCTTGAAGATATTTTAAAATTATCATAAGCATGGTAAATTTTTGATCAAAACGTATTTGGTCGTCCCCCCTAAAAAATTTATGATGTCACCACAAAATTTTGCTGAATAAATCCTATCTAAAATGTACAAAATATGGTGAGTCTCTTCTTGTGATTTATCATTCCATTCAAATTTTTTCGATTTGCATATACAGGGTGACTCAAAAAAATTAATGAATGCGTAAATTTATTTTATTGATTTAATCAGGAACTACAAAACCGAATGCTTTGAAATCTTGCAGATGTTGTAAGGTTATAAAGAGCATAATAAATTTTTAGTCAAAATATATTTGGTTATCTTCTACAAAAAACTGATGACGTCAGCTCAAAAGTTTGCCGAATAAATCGTATCTAAAATGTACAAAATATGATGAGTCTGTACTTGTGATTTATCATTCCATTCATATTTTTGGATTTGCATATGCAGGGTGACTCAAAAAAATTAATGAAGGCGTGAATTTATTTTATCGATTTAATCAGGAATTACAAAACCGAATGCTTTGAAATCTTGGGAATATTTTAAAGTTATTATAAGCATGGTAAACTTTTGTTCAAAATGTATTTGTTCATCCCTCCTAAAAAAATTGATGACGTCACCCTTAAATTTTGCTGAATAAATCCTATCTAAAATGCAAAAAATATGATGAGTTTGTACTTGTGATTTATCATTCCATTCATATTTTTTAGATTTTCTTAAGAGGTGGTTCAAAAAAATTAATGACGTCAATTTATTTTATTGATTAAATTAAAGGCAACACTTATTATTAATATTACACCCCAACCAACCCAATTTGGTAGACACAAAATTTGTTAAAGGAAAAACTCGGTTGAAACATAAGGGTAGCATCGCTTATTTACATCGACTTTAACATTACAGACCTGCATTTGTTTTATGCGGTCACTTGGTTCCGCGAATGCGAAATAGACATGTTTATAATCAACCAATTGTGAATTTCACCGTCAAGAATTAAAATAAAACGCAATGTTTTATATAATAAGCGGAAGTCGAAGCAATAAAACCGATGGTCGTTTTGTTTACAGTTTCTCTGTTTGGCTCTCACGTATGCTGTTACGCTTGTCATCTTAAATTAAGAATGTTTATACATAAACGATTTTCAGTTGCCCCTCATATTACTAGACAGCGGATTTCTGTCGGGCTACGTCACGATTATAGGGGGGGACGTGCTGGATTCCATAAATATAATTAACGATTTATTAATCAAACGGCTAAGTAAATGAGAACGGGAATTAACAGCAGAGTGCAACGAAACAACGTTATTCTAATCTCAAATAAACGAAGTGCAGTCCGCAACGGCAATGAATTCGCATCCCGTGCGAGCCGTACCGAGTTTGGCCTTGCCTAGCCCGACAGAAATCCGCTCTCTAGATATTACACACCGGCGCCGTATACGTGAGTAAATTGTTTCGTTATTTTATTGATTATAAGAAATCTATATTCAAAACGACCCAATTCATTTTCCCGAAAATTTGGGAACACAATAATTTTATTCTTAGTATTACACTACATCTATCCCAACTGATATACGTGTCCTTGCAAAAATGTTGATGACGTCATCACAATTTTTTTTTAAATTCCCACTACAAAAATGTAATGAGAAAAAAAAACATAATAGGCATGCAGTCGTCAAGTTTCCGACAGCGAGGGAAGTACTGTCTAAACTCTTTAGACCAATTTTTTATTTACTGTGACACCAACATTTCCAGGCACATTTTGAATTAACGTTTTAAATTCGTCTATGATTTTGACAGATTCTGTCAAAGATAAATCTCTAGTTTCCAGTTTTGTTAGGAATTGTGGAATATAAGAATAATGGCATTTTATGAAAGTCAAATTTTGAAAAACTTGTTTATCGTTTAAAATACGCTGACATTCTTTAATAGATTGTGCAGAAGCCTCGTCCAAATCAGTAACAAAAGCTTTAAATTTATGAAAATAATCTGCATAATACAACGCAGCCTCCAGCCAAGTCCCCCAGCGAGTTAACACTGGCTCTGGTGGTAAAGATACATTTGGCACTTGTTCTCGAAACGCCCGAATTCGGAGGGGTGATTTTACAAATATTTTTTTACCGTTTTTAATCAAGTCATTGACGACAGGAAACTGTAATCTAACAGTTTCAGCCACACGAGAAAGCCCATGTGCCAAGCAAGTACAGTGTATCAAATTTTCATAGAATACTTTAAGAACATTGGATGCTTTTACCATATAGGTTGCTGCATCTGACAGCATTAATACATTTTTTTCACTTGGAACGCGATTTGGTAGAAAAAAATCACTTAAACCTTCTTGGACAAAACGGACAATTGTATTATTATTTGTTTTTACTTCCCGAGCGTAAGCAAAGGAAATATTGTAATCGAGTCCGTCGGCCGAGTCTCTACTTTTACGTTTTCTCGATCTTTCATGACCCCTAGAAGACGATGAAATAGGTCTCCCATTTCCGTCTGTCTGTCCGTCCGTCTGTCCGTCCGTCTGTCCGTCTGTTGTCCCGGATTTTTATTAGACAGATAATCTCCGAAAGTACTCGACCGATTGTTGTGAAATTTTGTACTTATATTAAGAATATCATGTAGATGGTAAAACGCTAACCAAAATTTGTCTAATCATCCCCACCACTAATGCGATGACGTCACTTCAAAATTGTACATAGTAAATGGGTTTTCAATTGTATAAAATAACATAGTCCTACACATGTAGTTTACAACTCTGAATCGACTTTTCACCCGAAACGTCCAGATTTTTGGAAAAAAAATCAAAATTATAAAACAACATTTTGAAATTTAATTTTTAATCTGCTAACCAGAATGCTTTGAAATGTTGCAGATGTTTTAAGGCTATAAAGAGCATCATAAATCTTTAGTCAAAAAATATTTGCTTATCCCCTCCAAAAACTTGATGACGTCAGCTCAAAAGTTTGTGGAATAAATCATATCTAAAATGTACAAAATATGATGAGTCTGTACTTGTGATCTATCACTCCATTCATATTTTTTGGATTTGCATATACAGGGTTACTCAAAAAAAATAATGAATGCGTAAATATATTTTATTGATTTAATCAGGAACTACAAAACCGAATGCTCTGAAATCTTGCAGATGTTTTAAGGTCATAAAGAGCATAATAAATGTTTAGTCAAAATATATTTGCTTATCCCCTCCAAAAACTTGATGACGTCAGCTCGAAAGTTTGCCGAATAAATCATATCTAAAATGTACAAAATATGATGAGCCTGTACTTGTCATTTATCACTCCATTCATATTTTTTGGATTTCCATATACAGAGTGACTCAAAAAAATTAATGAATGCGTAAATATATTTTATTGATTTAATCAGGAACTACAAAACGGAATGCTCTGACATCTTGCAGATGTTTTAAGGTTATAAAGAGCATAATAAATGTTTAATCAAAATATATTTGCTTATCCCCTCCAAAAACTTGATGACGTCAGCTCGAAAATTTGCCCAATAAATCATATCTAAAATGTACAAAATATGATCAGTCTGTACTTGTGATCTATCACTCCATTCATATTTTTTGGATTTGCATATACAGGGTGATTCAAGAAAATAAATGAAAGCGTAAATTTATTTTACTGACTTACTCAGGAACTACAAAACCGAATGCTTCGAAATCTTGAAGATATTTCAAAATTATCATAAGCATGGTAAATTTTTGATCAAAACGTATTTGGTCGTCCCCCCTAAAAAATTTATGATGTCACCACAAAATTTTGCTGAATAAATCCTATCTAAAATGTACAAAATATGGTGAGTCTCGTCTTGTGATTTATCATTCCATTCAAATTTTTTCGATTTGCATATACAGGGTGACTCAAAAAATTAATGAATGCGTAAATTTATTTTATTGATTTAATCAGGAACTACAAAACCGAATGCTTTGAAATCTTGCAGATGTTTTAAGGTTATAAAGAGCATAATAAATTTTTAGTCAAAATATATTTGGTTATCTTCTACAAAAAACTGATGACGTCAGCTCAAAAGTTTGCCGAATAAATCGTATCTAAAATGTACAAAATATGATGAGTCTGTACTTGTGATTTATCATTCCATTCATATTTTTGGATTTGCATATGCAGGGTGACTCAAAAAAATTAATGAAGGCGTGAATTTATTTTATCGATTTAATCAGGAATTACAAAACCGAATGCTTTGAAATCTTGGGAATATTTTAAAGTTATTATAAGTATGGTAAACTTTTGTTCAAAATGTATTTGTTCATCCCTCCTAAAAAAATTGATGACGTCACCCTTAAATTTTGCTGAATAAATCCTATCTAAAATGCAAAAAATATGATGAGTTTGTACTTGTGATTTATCATTCCATTCATATTTTTTAGATTTTCTTAAGAGGTGGTTCAAAAATTTAATGAAGTCAATTTATTTTATTGATTAAATTAAAGGCAACACTTATTATTAGTATTACACCCCAACCGACCCAATTTGGTAGACACAAAATTTTTTAAAGTAAAAACTCGGTTGAAACATAAGGGTAGCACGCTTATTTACATCGACTTTAACATTACAGACGTGTGCGCTGTCTAGGTTCCGCGAATGTGGAATAGACATGTTTATAATCAACCAATTGTGAATTCCACCGTCAAAAATTAAAATAAAACTCAATGTTTTATATAATAAGCGGAAGTCGAAGCAATAAAACCGATGGTGGTTTTGTTTACAGTTTCTCTGTTTGACGCTCACGTATGCTGTTACGCTTGTCATCTTAAGTTAAGAATGTTTATACATAAACGATTTTCAGTTGCCTCTCATGTTATATATATTATACTAGACAGCGGATT
>JAKCWB010000260.1:0-16174 GCA_022388445.1 Zophobas atratus | reverse complement strand
CATCTTATGCTGTGATTTCCCAAACAAAAGCTAACTCTAAAGTAATTATCAAGCCAAAGGACACTAAACAGTCTGTTCATAAAACTAAAGGTGATATAGTACATGAAATTGATCCCGCTAAATCAAATGTTATCGTCAAATCTGTGAAATCTGTATCGTCGGGTGGTGTTATACTTACATGTACTGATAAAGAAGCTGACAAATTAAAAAGTTTAGCTACTGACAAATTATCTGAGAATTACGAAATTAAGAAACTAGCAACTATTAAACCGCAAGTGAGAATTGTTGGAATACCAGCATATATGGACCAAGAGTCAGCGTTTCGCAGTCTTTTGAAACAGAATGATAACATATTTAAAAGTAATGCCTCCGAGTATAAGTGCATTAAATTCTGGGGAACCAAAAGCAATAAAGACATTTTTCAATGTATCGTTGAAGTTGACCTAGATACATATCGTGAGTTGAAATCTGTTAGCGGCTTGCTTGTAGGTTTAAATTCATGTTCAGTGTATGATGATATAAATGTTAGGCGTTGCTATCACTGTAATGCCTTTAATCATGTAAAGAAGTATTGTAAATATAAACCTACTTGTTCCTTTTGTGCAGGGCCGCATGAACTTCAAAACTGCTCATTGGACAAAAGTAAAAAAGAGTTCAAAAAATGCATTAATTGTAGTAAAATTAAAGTTAAACCTGGTGATAATAGTGCTGCAAATTTAGACCTTGCTCATGCCGCTTGGGAATATAATTCATGTTTGGCTTTTAAGAATGTTATGAATAGAATCAATAAAGAAGTCTTTGGTATTTGTCAGGTAAATAGCGATTTTTTACATCAACACTAATTAGCAGTCATAGTGGTATTTCTTTTGACCATACTACAACAACTAAGTTAAGTAATACAAATTCATTATTAAGTTCTCGGCTAACTACAAACTTAGTGCTTTATTATCAGAATGTCAGAGGTTTGAACTCCAAATTTTCTGATGTATTATTAAATGCGCATTTAATGAGAGAATGTGATGTAATTGTTTTAACTGAAACCTGGCTGAGTTCCACTATTTGCAATGGTGAGTTTTTTGATTTGAACTCTTTTAATGTTTTTAGAAAAGATCGCGATTTCTTGGCCACATCTAAGAAGAGAGGTGGTGGTGTTTTAATTGCGGCTAGGAAGAACTTACTCGCTAATAGTATTTCGCTTGAATCATTAAGTCCGAATTTCAATGATATGAAACAAATAGATATATTAGCTGTCAGGGTAAAACTGGGGCATCAGCTTATTTACATACTCACGTTGTACATACCACCCTCAACGTCATCTAAAGATTATGCCCTTCTATTTGAATCCCTTATGTCAATTAATATTTTATATAAGTCGAATGTTATAATTGTGGGTGATTTTAACATTTCGGAATTCCATAGCTGCGCTGCAGATAACAGTTATCCAAGTGAAATATACAATTATTGTAATAATTTTAGTAACTTTCTTAATCTAAATCAAAAAAACCATATACTAAACGTCAGTCACCGCCTCCTAGATCTGGTTTATACTAACATTGACTGTTTAATTTCACATTCATCAGAGGTTATAACCTCTGAAGATAACTACCATCCCGCATTGGAAATTAATTTGGCACTTTGTAAAAAAAAAACCTCGTCTTTCAGAAACAATTGCAGTCATGAGTTAAATTTTAGAAAAGCTAATTTTCATCAACTTTATGGAAATTTGTGTTCAGAGGACTTTTCACTACTCGAAAGTATGACGAATGTTAATGATGCCGTTCAGTATTTATATGATACTTTATATAATATTTGTAATGCGTGGGTTCCATTAAAAAAAGTGCAGCATGGCATTTACCCGACATGGTATGATATGGATATTATATTACATCTGAAACAAAAACATAAAGCATGGGTGAGATATAAAAGAAGTCAAACAGTTGAAGCATATGAAATTTTTAAATCCTAAGGAACCAAACAAAAGCATTGTTGAAAAACTCTCATAGAGCGTATGTACATTCAGTAGAAGCTGAGATTAAAACTAATCCAAAAAAGTTTTGGGCTTTTATAAATGACAAAAAGCGACAGTCTGGAATCCCTTCCACCATGAAATTTGAAAGTGAGGAACTACGTGTGCCATGTGACATAGTCAATGCATTTGCTAAATTGTTTGAGCAGTCGTTTGCTAATGACTCTGCTAACATTACCCATGTAAGGAGAAAGCAGATAAACTTCAACACCCTTGATATAACACATGTCACGGAAAATGAGGTATGTAAAGCAATTCAACAGTTAAAGCCCACAATGACCGCGGGTCCGGATTCTATTCCATCGTTCTTAGTTAGAGACTGTGCAACTGTTTTGAAAAAACCACTGACTGCTATTTTTAATTTAATCCTAAAGCAATCCATATTTCCAAAAATTTGGAAAGAATCGCGAATTATTCCTGTATTTAAATCTGGTAATAGAGATGAGGTTACTAACTACCGGCCGATCACATTGATAAACAACTTCTCTAAGGTCTTTGAAATTGTCCTCCACTCCCAAATGTATTCACATGTTGCTAATTATTTAGCACCTCAACAGCATGGTTTTATTAAAGGAAGGTCAACTGCAACCAACTTATTTCTGAAAACACAGTTTTTATCTGAATGTCTTGATAAATGCAGCCAAGTCGATTGTATATACATGGACTTTTCAAAAGCCTTTGACCGCCTTAATCACAGGTTACTTTTGTCAAAAATGGATGAGTTTGGCTTTTCAGAATCGATGATCACACTTTTTGCATCGTATTTTTCAAATAGATACCAGTATGTGTACTATAATGGTCACTCTTCTGACAAGTTTGCCCAGGTATCAGGCGTTCCCCAAGGGTCTGTTATGGGACCCCTTTTGTTTAATATCTTTATCAATGATGTAATCCAAGAAGTTGATATAAAGTGCTTGCTGTACGCAGATGACCTTAAAATGTTTCACGAGATTAAATCACTAGATGACTGCCTCTCTCTGCAATTAAATATAAATCGTGTGTATAATTGGTCTATCAACAATCATCTTCCCTTGATAGAGATAAATGCTTTATTAAAACCTATAGCAGGAAAGTTTTTTCAATTTTGTTTGATTATGTCTTGAATGGATTTGTCTTGCATAGACCGGAATTTATTCGCGATCTGGGAATTACGTTCGATAGCAAACTCAACTTTATTGAACATATTAGACAAATATCTGAATCAGCATATAGGTGTTTGGGATTTGTCATTCGAAATTCTAGTTATTTTCTTCACGTTTCCACTACTAGATCATTGTATTTTGTTTATGTCAGGTCTCGATTGGAATATTGTTCTGTTGTGTGGAGTCCAATTTACAAAGTTCATGTTACAGCGTTGGAAAGAACACAGAGGCGTGCTTTAAAATATATGGCCTATAAAATTGATGGAATTTATCCCTGTAGAAGTATTTCGAATGATATCCTAAACGATCGCTTTCAGGTTCAAAGCTTGGTAGAAAGGAGGAAATACGCTTATGTTATATTCTTGTATAAAATAGTCAATTACAAAATTAAATGTCAAGAATTGGTAGAAATGCTAAATATAAGAATTCCCAGAAAGAATTTACGACAAAAAAACAATCTTTGAGCAAAAATTTCCTAGAACCAATATATTGAAATCTGCTCCTTTCTACCAAATGCTGGAGTGTTACAAGGATTTCGAAAAAAAGGTTGACGTTTTCTACTGCAAACTGTCAGATATAAAGAAAAGTTAAATTTAAAGAGAATATAGTGCTGAATTAAAATAAGTAAAACTATATATTCTTCCAATTCTTTTCGTTGACTTTTATCTTAATCTTAATTCTTTGGTTATTGGGTTTTGTTTTCGTTTTTGTTTTGTTTTGTTTTGTTTTGTTTTTAATCATTGTGCCTAGTTTAGATCGGATTTATGATATTGCCTCTTGGTAATTGGGCCTTAAGCCTGTCAAGAGGATTATTAATAATAAAAATAATAATAATAATATTATATTTCAACGTTTTTGATGGTTCTGAGCCACCAAACACACTTAAAGCATGCAGAATCGACTCAGAATAGGAAAAGGAGACGTTTAGGTCAATTTTATGCATTTGGCGTTCGTAGATACAAGAAAACTGTTAAAATTCTTCAAAAAACGTCACTTTTGAAGTGTTTTCTTGTACTTTTAAGCCACTCAGATACCCTACGGGCTCGGAAAGTGCAACGAAACCATCAAATTTTAGCTAGAAACTGTATTTTTGTCGATTTTTATTGAATTTGAACTATATTTCAACGTTTTTTGATGGTTCTGAGCCACCAAACACACTTAAAGCATGCAGAATCGACTCAGAATGTTTTTTATGTTGATTTTTAGTTTTGGGTTGAGCCCAAACATTAAAGATCAGATCGATGAATAGGAAAGGGTTGGTAATTTATCATTGCGTTGTAGATACAAGAAAACTGTTAATTCAGAACGTATTTTGAGTGTTCTTGTATTTTAGCACAGTCTCGGGCTCGGAATGCAACGAACATAATTTAGCTAGAACTTATTTCGTTTGAATTTGAACTATTTATTTTTGATTGAGCCAACACCTAAAGAGAATGTCAATGAAGGCTTTAGGCATTTTAGATTTCTTCGTGATCAGAATTAATTGAAGTTTTTGAATGTTTTTGTACTTTTAGCACAAACCTAGGGCTCGAAGGAAAACATCATTGCTGAATTTTTTTGTTTTTTATTTATTTTATTTTTTTCTAATTTTTTTTTTTTTTTTTTTTTTTCTTTTTTTTTTTTTTCTTATTTTTTTTTTTTTTTTTTTTTTTTTTTTTTTTTTTTTTTTTATTTTTTTTTTTTTTATTAACTCAAAGCTTTTAAGTGTTTTTTTTTGCTAGTAGGTCGGAAGTGAAGAACATTGTAGAATGTTTTTTTCGTTTTTATTAATTTACTATTTCAGTTTTGATGGTTGACACAAAAAGCTGAAACGACTATAGAAAGGTTGTATTTATGATTTGCGTGTGTAAGAAATGTTAAAATTTAATCTTAATTCGTTTAAGCATACCAGGTAAAGGCAAACCTCATTTAGACTATTTGCGATTTTTATTGAAATTTCATTTTAGGTTCTGAACCAAACATAAGAAGAATGTGAATAGGAAGAATTAGATTTAATTCTTGTGTCAAATTAATTTTGTTTTTGGGTTTTTGTTTTTAACATCAGTGGTCGGAAATGCGAACTTAGCTAAATATTTTTTGTTTTGAATTAATATTTTCAGTTTTGATGGTTGACACACACATTAAGTGCAAATCGACGAAAGAAAAGTTAGGTCATTATGCTTTGCGTTGTATACAAAAAGTTAATTTCAAACGTATTGAAGTGTTTTTATTTAAGCTCGATCTACGCGGAAGTCACAACATAATTTTCGACTGTTTTGTCGATTTTTATTGAATTGAATATTATGTGGTTCTGGCACCAAACACTTGTGGATCGATCAGAATAGGAAAGGAGAGTTTGTAATTTATGATTCTGCGTTCGTACAGAAACGTTAAAATCTTCGAACGTTTGAGTTTTTTGATTTTACCAAACCCTAGTCAGAATCAATGAAAACGTTGCATTTGATGCTAAAGTTAATTCAACCTTAAGTTCGTATTAGCAAGTCTGTAAAGCAGCAATAAGACTGTATTTTCGATTTATTTGATTTTTCTTTGTTACACCACACTAAAGTGAGATCAATAGAGATTGTCTTTATGTTCTGGTTATCAAAACTAACTGAACATTGATGTTTTGATTAGATATCTGGTGAAAAAACTAATTAGAACATTTATTTTTTTAACTAATTCAGTTTGAGTCGCACAAATTCAGAAATGTGATAGAAGAATTAGTATTTTATGTTTGGCTCAATACAAGAAACGTTAATGAAGACTTTGAATGTTCTGTTTTAGCACGTACTCTCGAAGGCAAGAACTATTTTACTAACTGTATTTTGTCGAATTGAAGAAACTATTTACGTTTTTTTTCTGACAAATTAACATCAGATGATGATGGAAGAACTTTTGTGTGGAAGAATTTAATCTGAACTAATTTCTAAGCATAGCTTAGCACGAACAATTAGAAACTATTTGTTTTTATTAATTAATTTTTAGTTTGAGTCACCACAAACAAGACAATCATAGAAAGAATTAGGTCTTATGTTGTGTGTAAAAAAAAATTGAGTTTGATTAGATACCACTCGATGACGAACCATAATTATAACTGTTTTGCGTTTTATTGAATATATTCAACTTTTTGTGTTAGCACAACATAAGACGTAGAATTATTGTTTATCGTAACTTTTTAAATTTTCATTTGTTGACAACATTATGATGGTCCAAAAAAAGGAATTAAGGCTTTAGTTTATCTCGATACAGAATGTTAATTTAGAAGTCAGGTTCTGATTTAGCACCATACCTAGCTGATGCCAAAAATTACAAAACGTTTTTGCATTTATGATATATTTGATATAAAACACTTAGTATTAATAAAACGTTGGATTTAGCCAACAAAATTATAAAGATTTTAGTTTTCTTGCTTAGACAGAACTAGCTGAAAGCAGATTTTTAGAAAACTTGTAATTTTATTCATTTTTTGATTTATATATTTAAATTTTTTTGATTTGACATTCAATTAACATCAGATACTAAAAGTAGGAAGACAGAAATTAAGATTTGGTTTTATATATGTTAAATTTTCAAAAGTATTTTAGTTCTTTTACTTTTAGCATAGATACCTAGGGCTCGAAAGTGCAAGAATAAAATTTTAGCTGAAACTGTATTTTTTGTCGTTTTTTATTAAATTTTGAAATATTTAAAGTTTTTTGTGGTTCTGACCACCAAACAATTTTAAGCATGCAGAATGGGATCAGAAAAAAAAAAGGGAGAGTTTAGGAAATTTTTTATGCTTTTCTGGCGTTCGTGATACAAGAAAACTGTTAAAATTTTTCAAAAAAACGCATTTTTGAAGTGTTTTCTTTATTTTAAGCCACTCAAAACCCCTAGGGGCTCGGAAAGTCAACAAAACCCCAATTTTAGTAAAAAACTGTTTTTTGCGTTTTTTATTAAAATTTGAACTATTTTAAAACGTTTTTGAGGTTTTCTGACCCCCAAAACCCCTTAAAAGCAGCAGAATCGACTCAAAAAGGAAAAGGGGGAGTTTAGGTCAATTTTATGTTTGGCTTCGTAGATAAAGAAAACTTTTAAAAATTTTTCAAAACGCCCTTTTTGAAGTGTTTTTTTGTATTTTTAAGCCACTCGATACCTAGGGGCTGGGAAAAGGGTGCAACAAAAACCATAAATTTTACTAAAAACTTTTTTTTGTCGTTTTTAAATTAAATTTTAATTTATTTTAAACTTTTTTGATGGTTCGACCCCAAAACACTTTTAAAGCATGCGAATGATTTCAAAAGGGGGGAAAAGGGAAAAAAGTTTAGGTAAATTTTTTATCCATTTGGCGTTCGTAGATACAAGAAAACTGTTAAATTTTTCGAAACGTCTTTTTTAAGTGTTTTTTGTACTTTTAAGCCCCCCAATACCCAGGGGCTGGGAAAGTAAAACAAAAACCATCAAATTTTGCTAGAAACTGTTTTTTTGTCGATTTTTTTAAATTTTGAAAAAAATTTCAAGTTTTTTGGGGTTCTGACCCCCAAACACACTTAAGATGCGGGAATCGACCCCGAATGGGAAAAAGGAGACTTTTTTTTTTTTTTTTTTTTTTTTTTTTTTTTTTTTTTTTTTTTTTTTTTTTTTTTTAAAAAAAAAAAAAAAAAAAAAAAAAAAAAAAAAAAAAAAAAAAAAAACCCAAATTTTCCCGGGCCCCCCCCCCCCCCCCCCCCCCCCCCCCCCCCCCCCCCCCCCCCCCCCCCCCCCCCCCCCCCCCCCCCCCCCCCCCCCCCCCCCCAAAAAAAAAAAAAAAAAAAAAAAAAAAAAAAAAAAAAAAAAAAAAAAAAAAAAAAAAAAAAAAAAAAAAAAAAAAAAAAAAAAAAAAAAAAAAAAAAAAAAAAAAAAAAAAAAAAAAAAAAAAAAAAAAAAAAAAAAAAAAAAAAAAAAAAAAAAAAAAAAAAAAAAAAAAAAAAAAAAAAAAAAAAAAAAAAAAAAAAAAAAAAAAAAAAAAAAAAAAAAAAAAAAAAAAAAAAAAAAAAAAAAAAAAAAAAAAAAAAAAAAGTGAAACAAAAACCATAAAATTTTAGCTAGAAACTGTTTTTTTGTCGATTTTTTTTAAAATTTGAACTTTTTAAACTTTTTTGATGGTTCTGACCCAAAAAACACATTTAAAAGCATGCAAAATCGACAAAAAAAAAAGGAAAAAAAAGGAGACGTTTGGGTCAATTTTATGCTTTGGCGTTTTAGATACAAAAAACTGTTAAATTCTTCGGGAAACGTCATTTTTGAAGGGGTTTTCTTGAATTTTTAAAGCCATCAGATCCCTCGGGGGGGGGAAAGTGAAAACAAAACCATAAAATTTTTTAGCTGGGGAAACTGTTTTTTTTTTCGTTTTTTTAAAAAAATTTGAACAATTTCAACTTTTTTGTGGTTCTGACCCCCCCAAAACACTTTTTAAAAGCATGCGCCGACCAAAAATGGGAAAAAGGGAGACGTTTTGGCCCAATTTTTATGCATTCTGGCGTTCGAGTACAAAAAAACTTTTAAAAATTCTTCGAAAGTCATTTTTGAAGGGTTTTTTTATTTTTAAACCCACTCAGTTCCCCTACGGGCTCAAAAGTGCAACGAAACCATAAAATTTTAGTAAAAAACTGTTTTTTTGTCGATTTTTTTTGTTTGAATATATTTAAAATTTTTTTTTTGAGGGTTTTCTGGCCACCAAACACATTAAAGCATGCAGAATCACTCAAAAGGGGGGAAAAGGAGCCCGTTTAGGTAAAATTTTTTATGCTTTGGGGCGTTGTAGATACAAGAAAATTTTAAAAAATTCCAGAAACTTATTTTAAGTGTTTTTTTGATTTTAACCCACTAAATACCCTAGGGGTCGGAAAGTGCAAAACCATCAAATTTTAGTAAAAAACTGTTTTTTTGCGATTTTTTTTTGGGAATTTGAACTTTTTAAAAATTTTTTTTGAGGGTTCTGACCCCCCAAACACACTTAAGCATCAAAATGATCAAATGGAAAAGGAGAGTTTAGGAAATTTTATGCATTCTGGCGTTCTTTTAATAAAAGGGGAAAAACTTTTAAAAAATTTTCCCCAAAAACCATTTTAAAGTTTTTTTCTTGTACTTTTAACCCACTCATTTCCCCCTAGGGGCCCGGGGAAAGTGCAACAAACCCCATCAAATTTTAGCTGAAACGTTTTTTTTGTTTTTTTTTTTTGGGAATTTTTAAAACTATTTTTTCAACGTTTTTTGATGGTTTGACCCCCCAAAAACACACTTAAAGCTTTAGAATCGACTCAATAGGAAAAGGGGGACGTTTAGGTAATTTTAGCTTTTGGGGGTTTGTAGTACAAGAAAACTTTTAAAAAATTTTTCAGAAATTTTCACTTTTGAATTTGTTTTCTTTTTTTTTTAAACCCCCTTTCAGATCCCCTCGGGGGGGGGGAAAAGTGCAAGAAACCACAAAATTTTAGTAAAACTGATTTTTGTCGTTTTTATTAAATTTAAACTATATTTAAACTTTTTTTGGGGTTCTGGCCACCAAACCATTTTTAAAGCATGCAAATGGGCCTAAATAGGAAAAGGGGGACTTTTTGGGTCAATTTTTTTGCATTCTGGGTTCGAAGATAAAAGGGAAAACTGTTAAAATTTTTCGAAAACTCACTTTTAAAGTGTTTTTTGTTTTTTTAAGCCCCTCAGATCCCCAAACGGGCTGGAAAGTGAAAAGGGAAACCATCAAATTTTACTAGAAACTGATTTTTGTCGATTTTTTTTGAATTTGAACTTTTTTTCAACTTTTTTTGAGGTTCGGGCCCCCAAAAACCCTTTTTAAAGCATGCAGAAATCGACCAGAAGGGGAAAAGGAACTTTGGTCAATTTTATGCTTCTGGCGTTTAATCCAAAAAAATTTTTAAAAATTTTTCTTCAAAAACCCCTTTTTTGAAGTGTTTTCTTGTATTTTTTTAAGCCACTCAGATACCCTAGGGGCTGGGAAAAGGCAACGAAACCATAAAATTTTTTGCTAGAAACGGGATTTTTGTCGTTTTTTTATTGAATTTGAATTATTTAAAATTTTTTTTAAAGGTTCGAGCCCCAAACCACTTAAAGAGAAAAATGACCAAAAAGGGAAAAAGGGGGGTTTTGGGTCAATTTTATGTTTCGGGCGTTCGTGGGGAAAAAGGGGGAAAACTGTTAAAATTCTTCAGAAAACTTCACTTTTGAAGTTTTTTCTTTTTTTTTAAAAGCCACTGATACCCTACGGGTCGGAAAGTGCAAAACCCCCATCAAATTTTAGCTAGAAACGTTTTTTTGTCGTTTTTTTTTTTGAATTTGAACTTATTTTCAAGGGTTTTTTTTTGGTTCTGACCCACCAAACCCCCTTAAAGATAGAATGACTCAAAGGGGGAAAAAAAGGAGCGTTTGGGGTAAAATTTTATGCTTTTCGGGCGTTCGAGTAAAAGAAAATGAAAAATTTTTTAAAAAAACGCCTTTTTTGAAGTGTTTTCTTGTACTTTTAAGCCACTCAGAAAAACCTTTGGGGGGGGAAAAAGTGCAACAAAAACCATAAATTTTTTAGCTAGAAGTTTTTTTTGTCGTTTTTTTAAAAAAATTTAAACTATTTTAAAACTTTTTTTTGAGGGTTCGACCCCCCAAAACACCTTAAACAGGCAAAATCAAACCCCAAATGGAAAAGGAGACGTTTTGGTAATTTTTATTTTTTTTGGGGCGTTCGTGGGTTTTTTAACAAAAAAAAACTGTTAAAATTCTTCAGAAACGTATTTTTGAAGGTTTTTGTATTTTAAACCCAAATCGTTTCCCCAGGGGCTCGGAAAGTGCAAGGGAAACCCAAAAAAAATTTTTTAGTAGAAACGGTATTTTTGTGTTTTTTTTTTAATTTGAATTTTTTTCAACGTTTTTTGATGGTTTGAGCCCCAAAACCATTTAAAAGCGCAAAATCGACTAAAAAAAAAGGAAAAAGGAGAGGGTTTTAAGGAAATTTTTTGGGGGGCTTTTTGGGGGGGGGGGGGGGGGTCCGGGTGTTAAAAATTCTTGAAAGTATTTTGGGTGTTTTTTTGATTTTAAGCCCTTTTGGGTGGAAAAAGGGGGCAACGAAACCATAAAATTTTTTAGTAAAACTGTTTTTTTTTGCGATTTTTTAATTTTGAACTTTTTTTTAATTTTTTGGGGGGGTTTTTGACCCAAAAAACCCCCCTTTAAAAGGGGGGGAAAAACGATCGGGGGGAAAGGGAGTTTGGGTTTAAAATTTTTATCCCCATTCGGGGTTTTTG
This sequence comes from Zophobas atratus, assembly GCA_022388445.1. Taxonomy (NCBI): domain Eukaryota; kingdom Metazoa; phylum Arthropoda; class Insecta; order Coleoptera; family Tenebrionidae; genus Zophobas; species Zophobas atratus. The sequence continues at coordinate 4,754 of JAKCWB010000260.1, read as the reverse complement.
TAAAACCAAAAAAACTTTTAAAAATTTTTTAAATTATTTTTGAATTTTTCTTTTTTTTTTAAAAACCATCAGTCCCTTTGGGGGGCCCGGAAAGTGCAACGAAACCACAAATTTTGCTAAAAAAACTGTTTTTTTGTCGTTTTTTTTTATTAAATTTTTGAACTATTTTCAACTTTTTTAAAAAGGGTTTTCTGAGCCCCCAAAAAAACACAAAGCATGCAAAATGGGACCCGAATGGGAAAAGGAGCTTTTTTGGTCAATTTTATGCTTTTGGGGGCGTTCGTAGAAAAAAGGGGAAAAACTTTTAAAATTCTTCAAAAAACTTTATTTTAACCCACTCAAACCCTCGGGCTCGGAAGTGCAACGAAACCATAAAATTTTTTAGCAGAAACTGTTTTTTTTTTTGTCTTTTTTTTTTATTGAATTTGAACTATATTTAAAGTTTTTGAGGTTCGACCCCAAAAAACACACTTAAAGCATGAAAAATCAAACCTCAAAATGGGAAAAGGGGGACTTTTGGGGGTAAATTTTATGCATTCTGGCGTTCGTAGAAAAAGGGGAAAAGTTAAAATTCTTCGGGAAAAGTCATTTTTGAATGTTTTTTTGTACTTTTAAGCCCAAAACCCCGGGGGGGTGGGAAAAGTGCAACAAAAACCTTTCAAATTTTAGCAAAAAAATGTATTTTTGTGTTTTTTGGGGGGGAATTTAAAAAACTTTTTTTTTAAAATTTTTTTGAGGGCTGAGCCACCAAAACCCCTTAAAGCTCGAATCAAACCTCAGAATAGGAAAAGGAGACGTTTGGGTAAATTTTAGCATTTGGGTTCGTGGGTAAAAAGAAAAACGTTAAAATTTTCAGAAACGTCCTTTTGAAGTGTTTTTTGTATTTTTAAACCCACTCAATCCCTAGGGGTCGGAAAGTAACAAAACCCATCAAATTTTAGCTAGAAACGAATTTTTTTTTTTTTTTATTGAATTTGAAAATTTTTTAACTTTTTTTTGAGGGTTTTGAGCCCCCAAACCCAAACTTAAAGCATCCCAAAAACGATCAAATAGGAAAAAGACTTTTAGGTAAATTTTTTATGCTTTTGGGGTTCGTAATACAAAAAAAAATTTTTAAAAAATTTTTTCAAAAACGTCATTTTGAAGTGTTTTCTTGTTTTTTAACCCATTTAGATACCTAGGGTCGGAAAAAGTGCAACGAAACCATAAAATTTTTAGCTAGAAACTGTTTTTTTGTCAAATTTTTTTTTAAATTTGAACTATATTTCAACTTTTTTTGGGTTTGAGCCCCCAAACACATTTAAAAAGCAGCAAAAATTGGGACCAAAAAGGGAAAAAGGAGAGTTTAGGTCAATTTTATGCTTTGGGCGTTCGTAGAAAAGAAAACTTTTTTAAAAAATTTTCAAAAAACCCCTTTTTTAAAGTTTTTTTTTGTGTTTTTAAAGGGCCACTCAAAACCCCTACGGGCAGGGAAAAATTTTTATTATTATTATTTTTATTTTATTTATTAAAAAAATTCCCCCAAACGGGGAAAACCCCAAATTTACAGGGAAAAAAAAAAAAAAAAAGTAATAATAATAAAAAAAAAAAAGCCATTAGAAATATATAAAATTAAAAAATTTTTCCAAAACAATCAGAGACATACCCCAAAAAATGTAATGGGGATAGAAAAAAAAAACAAAACAAAACAAGAAAAAAAAAACCCAAAAAAAAAAAAAAAACAAAAAAAAACGAAGAGGTCATCACGTCCAAAAATTTTTACTTTTTCTTTGAAAAATTTGAGTGTTGTCAGAAAAGGTCACAAAAATAAATACCCTTTAAAATTTTTTTCAATGGGATAAAAACTGGGTTTTAACAAGGGTGTTATATAACTTTGGGGGACATTTAAAATTTTTTTGTGTTAAACGCGAGTTGATTTAGGTATAAAGAAATTTCCCCTTCCCCAAAAAACCAAACAATCGTTTTTTGTTTTAATTAGATGTATAATAATGAAACCCAGTAAAAATTTTCTTTTTTGCAAAAAAATTAATAAAAATTTGTTCAGAATTTTGAATATTTTTAAAAACCTTTGGGAAAGGATCCCCCCCTCTTCAAAAAAGGGAGGAATTTAGAAATGAACGTTGAAAAAGATTCAATATTTTATAGGCCCTGATAGCCGGGGCCCCCAAAAAAGCAAACCCCTACCTAATGAGTTTAAAACCTGCAAAGAAAAAGTTTTCAGGGGTCAAAACTTAGTAAAATCCTTCCCTTTTTTAAAAAATGAACCCAAAAAATTTCTCCCTTTTTGGGCCCCAAAATATTTTTAATTTTTGCAAAAAAGGGGGGAAAATTTGCATCAAAAAAATTCCAAGGTCATTTTACGATCGTTTCGTTTTAAATTAGTATTATTGAATTTTTGGGAAAAAAATGGGTTTTGTCTTTCGGGGGAGTAGGGTTTTAAAAAATTACACTTTTTAAAAAAATTTTTAAAAAAAAGGGGATTTTTTTGGCCCCTTGAAAGTTTATAAAAGGGCCCTTTGGACAACACGTCTTTGGGGGGAAAATTATGAAATTTAAAAAAACCCTTTTAGTCATCAGAAAATAGTAAACCATCCGAAGAAACAACATTTTTGTTTTGCGTTGACAAAAAATTTAAAAATATTTAAAGGGGCCCCCAAAAATTTTCCCCCCTTGGGGGACCCAAAAACGGATATTATTTTTGGGGGACGTATAACATGGGATATCAACGCAGGGTTTTATTTAGAAATCGATTCAAATAGGTTAAGGTGAATCCCCAAACCAAACGATTTTTTCTTCTGTAAAAAAATGAGTGATTTTTTTATCGAACCCCTTTTTTAAAATCCAGATATACTGTGTAAAATTTTTCATCTTTAAATTTCTTCTGAAAGAAATTTTCGAAAAAGCCCAAAATTAGTCATGGGGAGCGCTTTTCACAAAACCCTGTTGTAAGGGCAAATTTTTGGGGTTTTTTACGCCGATAGATGTACTTGTAAAAAAAAATCTCAAAAATTTCGAAAAATTTTGAAAAAAGTATCGGTCGATAATTCATTATATCTGTTTTTTCCCCCCTTTTTTTAAAAACTGGCCCAAATTGTAGCCGACTTCCACATCGTAGGAAAGGGGGGGGACGTTTTTAATATTTTTTTTAAACCCAAGTTTTTTCAGGGGTTCAACGAAAGCTATGGCGCAATCTTTTAGAAAAAAAACTAGGAAAATTTCCCCCCGGGTCCCCTTGTAAAAGTTTTTTTTTTCGCTTTTTAACGCACCCCGAAAAGTCATCATCCGAAATAGAGGGAGGGAAACACAACCAGAATTACTAAAAATTTAAAATCAAACGGTGTTAAACACCCAGTTTGATGGAACATAGAAAGGAATTGAAATTTAACCCCCAAAAGATTTACAAAAGAGATTAGGCTCTTCCAAATTTTGATTGATGTAATTCATAGAAGGGGAAAATTTGTGAGGGGACCCTTTTTTTTTTTGGATAAAACCCCAAAAAAGTTTTTTGGGTCATGGTGGAGATCATTTTTAAAATTAGAAAAAGTTTTTTTTGTAGGTTTTTTAAAATGGCCTGTTTGCAGTAAAAACGATAAAACCCCTTTAAAATTTCCCCATTGGTTCGATTTTTTTTTAAAAATCTTGTATTGCTTAAATGCAAATTTTCTTATTTTTTAATTTCCGAAAAAAATTTCTGGGGTTAAACCATGGCGGTTTAAAGCCGCCGTTTTTGATTTAATGCGTGTTTAGGAACGTTTCTTCCCAAAAATACCTTTTTAAAAGTTCATAAAATATCAAACATGCATCTCAAAAACCACAGGGTTTTTTTCCCAAAAAAAAAACCAAACAGTATGTAAAAAAAAAGTCATACATTCGCTGAAAGTTAGCTTTTTTAAAATTAAAAAATTCCGATTGCTTATTTAAGTAAAAATAAGAGGGGGGGGGCGGGGACCCTTTTTTAAAAGGTTTTAAAATAATATGTAAGCTCGGGTGATGACGATTTCCCCTTTAACAAAAAGGTGACAGTAGTAGAGAAACATCGCACGTCATATTTTTGGAAAAACTAAAAAAAAATACGATTATAGTAATTACGTAAACTAAAAATATTGTTGCAAATTTTGAAATTCTTGAAAAATTGTTTAGTAAAATGCTGAAATTAACAGTAGAGCCGTCCCCCAAAAACCCCCAAAAATTGAAGGGCACCAAATTTTTTCTACATCATCAGAATCTGAAAAAAATTTCTCCCTGAATTTTAAAAAGCTTCAAAAAAACAACTCCATGTGATCAAAAAAAATTGCTGGCGGTTTTATAAACAACAAAAAATTTTTTAAAAATTTCCCCCATGATGCTTGACTATTTAAATTTTTCACCTACAATGTCAATGATAGGAATTTTTTCAGTTTCTTTAAGAAAAAATTTAGGGGGATGAACGTTTAAAAAAGTGTCCCAAAACCGGAGAACACCTCCTCCTCTTGAAACCCTTTTTTTTTTGTTAAACAGCGGTTTTTTCCGATAAAATAAAAAAGTCAGGAAAAAGGGAAAAAGTTTTTTTGCTTAAAAAAAGCTTTCAGTAGCCCCAAAAATTTGAAATTCCCCTATAATATCAAATTTAGAAGACGAACGTTATTAAAAAAATTCGTAGATTTGGTTTTAAATCCTCTAAAATTTTTATAAGGCGTGCAAAAAATTTTGTTTGGTCGGGGGGGAACTTTTTTTAAAAAACCCATTTAACGATTTTTTTTAAAAAAAAAACTTTT
>JAKCWB010000259.1:0-16203 GCA_022388445.1 Zophobas atratus | reverse complement strand
TTTTGCATATTTTTGAATATTTCAAAGGACGATTCTGGGAAAACCATTGGAGTTATCGAAGAAATGAAAACGGATATGGCTTCTGCGGCCCGAAATGTGCAAGAAAATGTATTAAGTGAAGTTTCGAAAATTTTGTTGAAAATTGGTTGAAAATTGAGGTCATTTTGCATATTTTTGAACATTTCAAAGGACGATTCTGGGAAAACCATTGGAGTTATCGAAGAAATGAAAACGGATATGGCTTCTGCGGCCCGAAATTTGCAAGAAAATGTATTAAGTGAAATTTCGAAAATTTTGTTGAAAATTGGTTGAAAATTGAGGTCATTTTGCATATTTTTGAACATTTCAAAGGACGATTCTGGGAAAACCATTGGAGTTATCGAAGAAATGAAAACGGATATGGCTTCTGCGGCCCGAAATGTGCAAGAAAATGTATTAAGTGAAATTTCGAAAATTTTGTCGAAAATTGGTTGAAAATTGAGGTCATTTTGCATATTTTTGAACATTTCAAAGGACGATTCTGGGAAGACCATTGGAGTTATCGAAGAAATGAAAACGGATATGGCTTCTGCTGCCCGAAATGTGCAAGAAAATGTATTAAGTGAAATTTCGAAAATTTTGTTGAAAATTGGTTGAAAATTGAGGTCATTTTGCATACTTTTGAAAATTTCAAAGGACGATTCTGGGAAAACCATTGGAGTTATCGAAGAAATGAAAACGGATATGGCTTCTGCGGCCCGAAATGTGCAAGAAAATGTATTAAGTGAAATTTCGAAAATTTTGTTGAAAATTGGTTGAAAATTGAGGTCATTTTGCATATTTTTGAACATTTCAAAGGACGATTCTGGGAAAACCATTGGAGTTATCGAAGAAATGAAAACGGATATGGCTTCTGCTGCCCGAAATGTGCAAGAAAATGTATTAAGTGAAATTTCGAAAATTTTGTTGAAAATTGGTTGAAAATTGAGGTCATTTTGCATATTTTTGAACATTTCAAAGGACGATTCTGGGAAAACCATTGGAGTTATCGAAGAAATGAAAACGGATATGGCTTCTGCGGCCCGAAATGTGCAAGAAAATGTATTAAGTGAAATTTCGAAAATTTTGTCGAAAATTGGTTGAAAATTGAGGTCATTTTGCATATTTTTGAACATTTCAAAGGACGATTCTGGGAAGACCATTGGAGTTATCGAAGAAATGAAAACGGATATGGCTTCTGCTGCCCGAAATGTGCAAGAAAATGTATTAAGTGAAATTTCGAAAATTTTGTTGAAAATTGGTTGAAAATTGAGGTCATTTTGCATACTTTTGAAAATTTCAAAGGACGATTCTGGGAAAACCATTGGAGTTATCGAAGAAATGAAAACGGATATGGCTTCTGCGGCCCGAAATGTGCAAGAAAATGTATTAAGTGAAATTTCGAAAATTTTGTTGAAAATTGGTTGAAAATTGAGGTCATTTTGCATATTTTTGAACATTTCAAAGGACGATTCTGGGAAAACCATTGGAGTTATCGAAGAAATGAAAACGGATATGGCTTCTGCTGCCCGAAATGTGCAAGAAAATGTATTAAGTGAAATTTCGAAAATTTTGTTGAAAATTGGTTGAAAATTGAGGTCATTTTGCATATTTTTGAAAATTTCAAAGGACGATTCTGGGAAAACCATTGGAGTTATCGAAGAAATGAAAACGGATATGGCTTCTGCGGCCCGAAATGTGCAAGAAAATGTATTAAGTGAAATTTCGAAAATTTTGTTGAAAATTGGTTGAAAATTGAGGTCATTTTGCATATTTTTGAACATTTCAAAGGACGATTCTGGGAAAACCATTGGAGTTATCGAAGAAATGAAAACGGATATGGCTTCTGCGGCCCGAAATGTGCAAGAAAATGTATTAAGTGAAATTTCGAAAATTTTGTTGAAAATTGGTTGAAAATTGAGGTCATTTTGCATATTTTTGAACATTTCAAAAGACGATTCTGGGAAAACCATTGGTGTTATCGAAGAAATGAAAACGGATATAGCTTCTGCGGCCTGAAATGTGCAAGAAAATGTATAAAGTGAAATTTCGAAAATTTTGTTGAAAATTGGTTGAAAATTGAGGTCATTTTGCATATTTTTGAACATTTCAAAGGACGATTCTGGGAAAACCATTGGAGTTATCGAAGAAATGGAAACTGATATGGCTTCTGCGGCCCGAAATGTGCAAGAAAATGTATTAAGTGAAATTTCGAAAATTTTGTCGAAAATTGAGGTCATTTTGCATATTTTTGAACATTTCAAAGGACGATTCTGGGAAAACCGTTGGAGTTATCGAAGAAATGAAAACGGATATGGCTTCTGCGGCCCGAAATGTGCAAGAAAATGTATTAAGTGAAATTTCGAAAATTTTGTTGAAAATTGGTTGAAAATTGAGGTCATTTTGCATATTTTTGAACATTTCAAAGGACGATTCTGGGAAAACCCTTGGAGTTATCGAAGAAATGAAAACGGATATGGCTTCTGCGGCCCGAAATGTGCAAGAAAATGTATTAAGTGAAATTTCGAAAATTTTGTTGAAAATTGGTTGAAAATTGAGGTCATTTTGCATATTTTTGAACATTTCAAAGGACGATTCTGGCGAGCAAGATGGCGGAAAGCCACGACACGCAAAATAAAGTGCTCTGCACGTTTTGTCAAAAACCAGCGGTTAAGAAACGAGTTATGTGCCTAAATTGTGGTCAATATGCTCACTACAGTTGTTCCGGGTATGGGAAAAGCAAGGTGAATAAAAGCTGTTGCGCAAACCCACATTTAGAAGAGTAAACTCCCGACAGAAAAAGTGTCAAGGACAACTCGGTCACATACAACGAAGACCTAAATACGAGTGGCGAAATCTACTGCAGTGATGATGACAATGATGGTAGAATTAATACCATCGACGAGCTCAAGTGTAAAGTAACCTCTTTAGAGAACGAAAATCGAAGACTGCGTGAACAACTCCTCGAGATAGTAGCAAAAACCCGTCTCTCTGATAAGAAAATTATCGAAAACAATCTAAGCAAGCTAAAGGATGAGCTAGCACATACTCTGAACTACGTCGTGACAAAAATCCAAGAATTTGAAGCAACAATGCATGTGAGTGAACTGCCAAGACCAACTCATTCCACCGTCAGTTGTCGACCCAAAGATAAGACCACAATAAAAAATGGTGATAAACTCACTGCAACGAAACCCAATCCAGTGGCGTCCCACACAGGAAATAAAACTGCCCATCCTGTGAGTAAATCAACTGAAGACGAAAAGAAGAAAGCCACGAAAACGGAGAATACATCACCCACAATTAAATCATCAGCACCAGATGACACAACAAGCGTAAAGTGGGAAACCGTATCACGTAAAAAGATAACCAAAAAGAAAGTAGTGTCTGTAGTAATAGGGAATAAAGAAGATGTTACAAAATCTTCTATTAAGGCTGCCCCCAAAAAAGGATTTATTTTTGTATCACGCCTGGCGCCAAATACAAAACCGACTGAAGTTTGCGAACTACTGAAAGGTGAATTCCCGGAAGTCCAATGTGAACAAGTGGAAACCAAATATCCTATGTTCTACTCTGCTTTCAAAGTAACAATTGACCTACACCGTTTCCAAGATGCAATGAATCCACAAATATGGCCCAATGGCAGCTATGTTACGCGATATTTTCACCGAAGAAGCCGACAGAAAAAATCCACTTAGCTGCCCATAACGCCTATGAGGACAACCCAGGTAAAAGGCTGATGAGCGAAACAGACAACAGCCATACAAGTAGGAAAACCGCACTAGGAGTCAACTGGCTAAACCTTTTTTATCTAAATATACAGTCACTGCGGCGTAAAGTTAATGACTTAGAACTACATTTATCAGACAACCCACCTCATATTGTTTGTTTCAGTGAACACTGGTTAACGGCAGCCGAGGTGGAGATCTTAACACTACTTGACTATAAGGTGGCCAGTAGCTTTTGTCGCAAAAAAGGGTATGGTGGTGCTGCAATATTAATAAGACCAAATGTAAGGTATTCGGAATTAAATTTAGCATCCATATCTAAGCAAACGGTTGCTGAGGTTGCCGGCATCTTTCTAACGGAGTACAGGGTAAATATCATCACCATTTATAGACCTCCAGATGGCGATTTCGAAGAATTTCTGTACTTACTAAACCTACTCTTACTAAAACTAGACGATACGTGCTCCTTTTTAATTGGGGACTTTAATATACTTTTTAACAATCCTGACCATAAAGTCAAATCCTTTTTGGATCTTATAAATAGCTTTCACATGAGAACCTTAATCACAGAAAATACCAGAAAAACGAACTGCCTGGATAATATTGTTACTAACAGTAAAGTACCATATAAAATAAATATAAGTCACACTAGACTTTCTGATCACGATGCAGTCAGCCTTCAGCTGAACTGTATTAGCGTGTACCAGCAGAACGGAAAAACAACTACATACAGGCCCGTTACGCAAAGGGGTCTAAATCTGTTCCATAGCCAAATATCAGAAATAAATTGGGACCATATCATAAACATTACAGAGGCAGCAGACCTAGAACATAAATGGGATGAGTTTGTGACTATTCTTTCAAATGCGGCAATAAAATCATTTCCATTAAGAACCTTCAACAGCAGCAAGTATTCTACTACCGTGGTGCTAAATAAGAATCCTCAAATAACACGCTTAAAAAACATAGTTGAGTTATTTCACAATTTAAAGTCTCGTTTCCCAAACACTGCATTCTTCAAAACTGCTTTAAAAGACTATAAAAAACTTCTTAACAATAAAATAAATGAAATTAAAATGCACAACTGCGATCAGATCTTGACAAACTCTGTAAACGTACACAAAGCTGCTTGGAAAGTGATTAATGCTAACAGAAATCATGATCATTCCAATGTATATTCGGAAAATCTCAATGCAGAAGGTTTTAATAAATTCTTCATTGATAACATTAATCTACTCAAATCAAAGATACCAAAAAATCACGTGAATCTAAAGGACAATCCATTAAATCATGTTAATGTAAAATTTAATTTTAGTGAAATTACTCCCATTTATCTCAGAGAACTGATAGGCAAAATGAAAAATAAAACTAGTAAAGATTTGTACGAACTCAACATTATAATGATAAAATCTGTTATAAACTCAATCATAAGCCCTCTCACAAAAATGATAAATTACAGCATAAGATATGGTATATTCCCAAATTGTCTAAAAAAATCCAAAATTGTCCCAGTTCACAAAAAAGGTAATGTAGATGATTATAATAATTATCGACCAATTGCGATAATCCCTGTACTATCAAAAATCTTTGAGCAGGTTTTGAACAAACAGCTAACTGATTTTCTGGTCAATAACAATATATTATTTACATCACAGTTTGGCTTTATAGCAAAGAAGTCGACTTCTATGGCAATTAACGAACTTGTTTCTTTTATCAGCGACGGTTTCGAAAATAAGGAATATGTCGGTATTACATTTTGTGATCTCTCCAAGGCGTTTGATTGTGTTGATCATAGTTTACTTGTCTCAAAACTAAGAAATATAGGTATAGCAAATTCATCTGTAACGCTCTTATCAAACTATCTATCCAAACGCTGTCAAACCACATTATATAATTCTCATTTGTCACAGTGCCAAATAACGACGTATGGCGTTCCACAAGGGTCCATTTTGGGACCCCTACTGTTTATAGTTTATATCAACAATCTACCAGCAGCAGTTGATGATGTTAATCTAATATTATATGCTGATGATACCACCCTAAGCACAGCTAACCGTAGATTAGCGACTGTGACTGGAAAGCTGGCCGCTGCACAATCAAATGCTCAGAACTGGTTTCATCGCAATGGCCTATATTTGAACAAAGACAAAACATCTACAATGATATTTTCCATGCGATATATTGGCATAGACAATCCTAACCACACTAAATTTCTAGGCATAACGTTGGATACAACTCTCTGCTGGGAAGCTCATGTTGATGTCTTAAGCAAGAAACTTGCAAAAACAATTTACCTATTACGTAAACTCAGTAGTATAGTGTCACTTAACATTAAAAAATTAGTATATTTCAGCCTATTCCAGAGCCATTTTGCGTATGCTCTTGCGACTTGGGGACATACAACACATCTTCCCAGAATTTTCAAACTTCAGAGGAAAGCAATTCGTATAATATCTAATGTGAACTATAGAGAAGATGTGAGGCAATATTACGTAGAACATGGAATCTTGACAGTTCCATCGCTCTATGTATACCAATGTTTAGTAAATGTGAAAACGCGCATTGAAAGCTACACGAAAAATCGCGACCACCATTGTTATAACACCAGACAGGGTGATGATATTTGCCTTGACTTTCGGAGAATAAATAAAAGTAGAAACTCCATCAATTACTATGGCCCTCAGTTTTACAACTGCCTACCCGATAATATTGCGTCACTACCAATGCCCCAGTTTCTAATAAAAATTAAAACATTGCTGTTAAAATCTCCACTTTATGATACTGATATAAGGTCAATTAAATCAGTATTTAATAAATAATGTGAAGTGGGTGCTGCTTCTATCTTTTATATTTGCTAAATGTTATGCTGTCCATATACACATGTATGTTTTGTACCACGTGCATATTTATTGTCGATATGACATACTGTCTTGACATTGCTGAAATGTATCATTTCTTAAGGCACAATAAAACCTATTACTATTATTATTATTATTATTATTAAAACCATTGGAGTTATCGAAGAAATGAAAACGGATATGGCTTCTGCGGCCCGAAATGTGCAAGAAAATGTATTAAGTGAAATTTCGAAAATTTTGTTGAAAATTGGTTGAAAATTGAGGTCATTTTGCATATTTTTGAACATTTCAAAGGACGATTCTGGGAAAACCATTGGAATTATCGAAGAAATGAAAACGGATATGGCTTCTGCGGCCCGAAATGTGCAAAAAAATGTATTCAGTGAAATTTCGAAAATTTTGTTGAAAATTGAGGTCATTTTGCATATTTTTGAACATTTCAAAGGACGATTCTGGGAAAACCATTGGAGTTATCGAAGAAATGAAAACGGATATGGCTTCTGCGGCCCGAAATGTGCAAGAAAATGTATTAATGAAATTTCGAAAATTTTGTTGAAAATTGGTTGAAAATTGAGGTCATTTTGCATATTTTTGAAATTTCAAAGGACGATTCTGGGAAAACCATTGGAGTTATCGAAGAAATGAAAACGGATATGGCTTCTGCGGCCCGAAATGTGCAAGAAAATGTATTAAGTGAAATTTCGAAAATTTTGTTGAAAATTGGTTGAAAATTGAGGTCATTTTGCATATTTTTGAACATTTCAAAGGACGATTCTGGGAAAACCATTGGAGTTATCGAAGAAATGAAAACGGATATGGCTTCTGCGGCCCGAAATGTGCAAGAAAATGTATTAATGAAATTCGAAAAATTTTGAAAATTGGTTGAAAATTGAGGTCATTTTGCATATTTTTGAACTATTTCAAAGGACGATTCTGGAAAAACCATTGGAGTTATCGAAGAAATGAAAACGGATATGGCTTCTGCGGCCCGAAATGTGCAAGAAAATGTATTAAGTGAAATTTCGAAAATTTTGTTGAAAATTGGTTGAAAATTGAGGTCATTTTGCATATTTTTGAACATTTCAAAGGACGATTCTGGGAAAACCATTGGAGTTATCGAAGAAATGAAAACGGATATGGCTTCTGCGGCCCGAAATGTGCAAGAAAATGTATTAAGTGAAATTTCGAAAATTTTGTTGAAAATTGGTTGAAAATTGAGGTCATTTTGCATATTTTTGAACATTTCAAAGGACGATTCTGGGAAAACCATTGGAGTTATCGAAGAAATGAAAACGGATATGGCTTCTGCGGCCCGAAATGTGCAAGAAAATGTATTAAGTGAAATTCGAAAATTTTGTTGAAAATTGGTTGAAAATTGAGTCATTTTGCATATTTTTGAACATTTCAAAGGACGATTCTGGGAAAACCATTGGAGTTATCGAAGAAATGAAAACGGATATGGCTTCTGCGGCCCGAAATGTGCAAGAAAATGTATTAAGTGAAATTTCGAAAATTTTGTTGAAAATTGGTTGAAAATTGAGTCATTTTGCATATTTTTGAACATTTCAAAGGACGATTCTGGGAAAACCATTGGAGTTATCGAAGAAATGAAAACGGATATGGCTTCTGCGGCCCGAAATGTGCAAGAAAATGTATTAAGTGAAATTTCGAAAATTTTGTTGAAAATTGGTTGAAAATTGAGGTCATTTTGCATATTTTTGAACATTTCAAAGGACGATTCTGGGAAAACCATTGGAGTTATCGAAGAAATGAAAACGGATATGGCTTCTGCGGCCCGAAATGTGCAAGAAAATGTATTAAGTGAAATTTCGAAAATTTTGTTGAAAATTGGTTGAAAATTGAGGTCATTTTGCATATTTTTGAACATTTCAAAGGACGATTCTGGGAAAACCATTGGAGTTATCGAAGAAATGAAAACGGATATGGCTTCTGCGCCCGAAATGTGCAAGAAAATGTATTAAGTGAAATTTCGAAAATTTTGTTGAAAATTGGTTGAAAATTGAGGTCATTTTGCATATTTTTGAACATTTCAAAGGACGATTCTGGAAAACCATTGGAGTTATCGAAGAAATGAAAACGGATATGGCTTCTGCGGCCCGAAATGTGCAAGAAAATGTATTAAGTGAAATTTCGAAAATTTTGTTGAAAATTGGTTGAAAATTGAGGTCATTTTGCATATTTTTGAACATTTCAAAGGACGATTCTGGAAAACCATTGGAGTTATCGAAGAAATGAAAACGGATATGGCTTCTGCGGCCCGAAATGTGCAAGAAAATGTATTAAGTGAAATTTCGAAATTTTGTTGAAAATGGTTGAAATTGAGGTCATTTTGCATATTTTTGAACATTTCAAAGGACGATTCTGGGAAAACCATTGGAGTTATCGAAGAAATGAAAACGGATATGGCTTCTGCGGCCCGAAATGTGCAAGAAAATGTATTAAGTGAAATTTCGAAATTTTGTTGAAAAATTGGTTGAAAATTGAGGTCATTTTGCATATTTTTGAACATTTCAAAGGACGATTCTGGGAAACCATTGGAGTTATCGAAGAAATGAAAACGGATATGGCTTCTGCGGCCCGAAATGTGCAAGAAAATGTATTAAGTGAAATTTCGAAAATTTTGTTGAAAATTGGTTGAAAATTGAGGTCATTTTGCATATTTTTGAACATTTCAAAGGACGATTCTGGGAAAACCATTGGAGTTATCGAAGAAATGAAAACGGATATGGCTTCTGCGGCCCGAAATGTGCAAGAAAATGTATTAAGTGAAATTTCGAAAATTTGTTGAAAATTGGTTGAAAATTGAGGTCATTTTGCATATTTTTGAACTTTCAAAGGACGATTCTGGGAAAACCATTGGAGTTATCGAAGAAATGAAAACGGATATGGCTTCTGCGGCCCGAAATGTGCAAGAAAATGTATTAAGTGAAATTTCGAAAATTTTGTTGAAATTGGTTAAATGAGTCATTTTGCATATTTTTGAACATTTCAAAGGACGATTCTGGGAAAACCATTGGAGTTATCGAAGAAATGAAAACGGATATGGCTTCTGCGGCCCGAAATGTGCAAGAAATGTATTAAGTGAAATTTCGAAAATTTTGTTGAAAATTGGTTGAAAATTGAGGTCATTTTGCATATTTTTGAATATTTCAAAGGACGATTCTGGGAAATCCATTGGAGTTATCGAAGAAATGAAAACGGATATGGCTTCTGCGGCCCGAAATGTGCAAGAAAATGTATTAAGTAAAATTTCGAAAATTTTGTTGAAAATTGGTTGAAAATTGAGGTCATTTTGCATATTTTTGAACATTTCAAAGGACGATTCTACGAAAACCATTGGAGTTATCGAAGAAATGAAAACGGATATGGCTTCTGCGGCCCGAAATGTGCAAGAAAATGTATTAAGTGAAATTTCGAAAATTTTGTTGAAAATTGGTTGAAAATTGAGGTCATTTTGCATATTTTTGAGCATTTCAAAGGACGATTCTGGGAAAACCATTGGAGTTATCGAAGAAATGAAAACGGATATGGCTTCTGCGGCCCGAAATGTGCAAGAAAATGTATTAAGTGAAATTTCGAAAATTTTGTTGAAAATTGGTTGAAAATTGAGGTCATTTTGCATATTTTTGAATATTTCAAAGGACGATTCTGGGAAAACCATTGGAGTTATCGAAGAAATGAAAACGGATATGGCTTCTGCGGCCCGAAATGTGCAAGAAAATGTATTAAGTGAAATTTCGAATATTTTGTTGAAAATTGGTTGAAAATTGAGGTCATTTTGCATATTTTTGAACATTTCAAAGGACGATTCTGGGAAAACCATTGGAGTTATCGAAGAAATGAAAACGGATATGGCTTCTGCGGCCCGAAATGTGCAAGAAAATGTATTAAGTGAAATTTCGAAAATTTTGTTGAAAATTGGTTGAAAATTGAGGTCATTTTGCATATTTTTGAACATTTCAAAGGACGATTCTGGGAAAACCATTGGAGTTATCGAAGAAATGAAAACGGATATGGCTTCTGCGGCCCGAAATGTGCAAGAAAATGTATTAAGTGAAATTTCGAAAATTTTGTTGGAAATTGGTTGAAAATTGAGGTCATTTTGCATATTTTTGAATATTTCAAAGGACGATTCTGGGAAAACCATTGGAGTTTTCGAAGAAATGAAAACGGATATGGCTTCTGCGGCCCGAAATGTGCAAGAAAATGTATTAAGTGAAATTTCGAAAATTTTGTTGAAAATTGGTTGAAAATTGAGGTCATTTTGCATATTTTTGAACATTTCAAAGGACGATTCTGGGAAAACCATTGGAGTTATCGAAGAAATGAAAACGGATATGGCTTCTGCGGCCCGAAATGTGCAAGAAAATGTATTAAGTGAAATTTCGAAAATTCTGTTGAAAATTGGTTGAAAATTGAGGTCATTTTGCATATTTTTGAACATTTCAAAGGACGATTCTGGGAAAACCATTGGAGTTATCGAAGAAATGAAAACGGATATGGCTTCTGCTGCCCGAAATGTGCAAGAAAATGTATTAAGTGAAATTTCAAAAATTTTGTTGAAAATTGGTTGAAAATTGAGGTCATTTTGCATATTTTTGAAAATTTCAAAAGACGATTCTGGGAAAACCATTGGAGTTATCGAAGAAATGAAAACGGATATGGCTTCTGCGGCCCGAAATGTGCAAGAAAATGTATACAGTGAAATTTCGAAAATTTTGTTGAAAATTGGTTGAAAATTGAGGTCATTTTAGTAAGTAGTTTATTTACGGAATAGAACTTTCCATTAGTACAAATAAAATAATACAATAAATAATAAGATATTACCAGCGTACAAAAATATTAAGAAATATAAAACAGTATACAACACTCCAGATGGGTACACAAAAACACTTAAGACAAATATAAAACAACCATTACAAATGACTTATCTTATGACTTAATTACTAGTTCGAATTAATTATCAGTCTTCTTGCTTGGAACTTAAAGGAAGCGTATGACTTACCAGAAAAAAAATCTAATTTGTCACCATACTTATTACATGCATGGCATATTGCGTTTAACGGGCAGTTAAGTGCATAGTTGGTTTTGGCGGATGCAATCTTAAATACAGGCATATTCCTAGTAGGATATTGAGGGACATACAGCTGAATGTTGCCTAATATGTCCTGTGAATCAATCAAATTGTTGAATAACTTGTACATAAAGCATAGAGCAAAAAATTCTCTCCTTCTCTTTAGCAAAGAGAAGCCGAGGTAGTCCCTGCATAGGGCAATATCTTGGCGTACAAATGAAGGTAGTCTACTTTTTATGAAGTTAATAAATTTAATTTGCACAGATTCGATTCTCCCCTCATGTGTGCGATAATATGGAGACCATATTAAGCAACCGTATTCGAGAATAGATCTTACATTAGACACATATAAGGTCGAGAGCGTTGCGATATTCCGAAAGCCTCTGCAATGTCTTTTAACTGCACCCAGTGATCGATTTGCTTTGTTAACAATGAAGTCATAGTGCGATCTAAACGAAAGTTTGTTATCAAGTAGAATACCTAGGTCTTTAACTACCGGCTTCAAAGCCAAATTTATGTTATTGAGCATATATTTAGGAATTGATGAAGAGAGTTTCCTACTAAAATTTATTGCAAAGCATTTGTCTGAGTTTAGTGACATGGTATTAAGCGTGCACCATTTATGTAATGCATCGATGTCAGATTGTAGCGCTTGGACGTCGCGATCTGAATGTATAACATTATATATTTTCAGGTCATCGGCGAACAATCGGAAGTTACATCTAAAATTGTAGCCGATATCGTTAATAAAGACCGAGAAAAGGATGGGGCCAATTACTGAGCCCTGAGGCACTCCGGACGGCACTGTTTGCACGCGCGAATAACAACTCCCAATTTTGACCTGCTGGGTTCTTTCGCTCAAGTAACTCTTAAACCATTCAAGTAAATTTCCGGCAATACCATAAGCTTGTAACTTTTGAATAAGGATATAGTGATTCACCTTGTCGAATGCTTTGCTAAAATCTGTATATATCGCATGTACCTCAGGTCCTTTGCCTATCGCGTTGATGATAAAATTGACATAGCCGATTAAGTTAGTAATTGTAGATCGACGTTGAAAAAACCCGTGTTGTTCTTCCACTAAAACATTTCTCAAAAGGGGAGTAACCTTCGAACAAACAACTCTCTCGAATACCTTGCTAACAGAAGAGAGAATCGAAATAGGGCGGTAATTGACAATTTCTGTTATTGATCCAGATTTGAAAATCGGGACTAAATAGGCATGCGTCCATGCTGCCGGGAAAATGCCTGAACTTAATGACATATTGAATAAAACATGCAATGGTAGTACTAGACTGTCCTTACAATTTTTGAGTAAAACAGGTGGTACGCCGTCAGGACCGCAGCCTTTGCTGACATCTAGATTTCGCAAGGCAAGATCTATTTCGCAAGCGTGTATAGTGATAATACTAAGATCTACAGAAATGTCCGACTTTAAGTGAGATTTTACAAATTTGGAGTCGTCATACACCGAGTAAAAGTAGTCCATAAAGGCATTGCTAATGTCAGTTTCACTAGTTAAAATGGACTCTCTATATTTCATCTGTGGAGGTAAAGATGTTCGCGTTTTAGTTCTGATAAATTTCCAGAATTTCTTTGGGTGCCTTTTTAAGTCCGTCTCTAAATTATTTAAATACGATGTGTAAGATGCCTTTATGCTCTCCTTACACTGGCTTCTCAACTTGTCAAATTTTAAATAGTCCGCACCACTTTTACTAGCTTTGTACTGTTTGTGGGCAGCTTTTTTCATTTTAACTAATGATATTGAACGGGAGTTAAACCATGCGGGGTAGGTTGATTTAAATTTATAACTAACAGGAACGAATAGAACAATTGCTTGATACAGAAAAGAATATAAACTGTCAAGTGCCTCATTAACATTAGAGGCGGATGAAAAAATTTCTAGCCAGCTAATGTTGCTTAAAAACCTGCCTATTTCTTCATAGTTTGCTCGTTTGAAATTGTAAAAGGAATCGATACTATTGTACAATAAATTATCCTGGTAACTATCTAGATACACAACAAAGCAAGGGTGGTAAACATCAAGTTTAGAAATAGCGGCACATTTTACCAATTCGATGCCACTGCAGTTACAGAAACATAGATCAAGAATTTTGCCATTAGCGTTTTCAATGTTGTTGAGCTGGTTAAAACACAAATTAAAATAATTATCACAAACACAAATTTCACATTCATTTGTAATATTGGTTGGAAGAAGCCCATCGAAATCTGGCTCATGAGTCCATACAATATTTGGCAGATTAAAATCGCCGACGACTACTATGTCACAGTTTGGATTTAAATCGCAGATACTCTGAACAGACAGCATATGTGCATTGTAAGTTTCGACAGCAGATTTGGGAGGCAGGTATATGCAACCTATGATGAGAGAGCGTGAGGGGATAGAAACTTTCACCCACACCTGTTCAGTCACTGAGTCCTCACTAGACACTTGCGAACATTTATATTTGTTGTTTATTGCTAAGAGAACACCTCCACCGCGACTTTTAGAACTATTTTGAGCATTACGGTCGTTCCTAAAAACATTATACCTGGTGTCTAATATTTCGCTGCTGTGTATGTCTGGTGATAGCCAGGTTTCAGTGAAAGCCAGGGCACAAAAGTTCTCTCCTAATACTTCACAATAGATGTCACTAAGCTTAGATCTGATGCCTCTGGTGTTCTGATAATAGACAGAGAATTTTGGGATTTCCTGATCAGAACCGTTGGTATCCAGCACAATGTTGCCTTTCATCCCATTTATTGAGCTTAGGTAGTTTTCTCTAAAAAAGATTTAGTTGAAAAATTGAAGCGCCTTACAACGACGCCCTGGGGCCAGAATTCTTCCTTGAACAGGGTATCTTTGTAGGCGAACTTCACACCAACCCTGAAAGACTGGTAGGATCCTTGAGTATTAAGCTTATCCACCGTCACTTCATCCGAGGGGAGCTTTCCACTAATGTATGATTTGACATCATCACTGCTTGTCTCTTTGTTAACCTTGCCGACATAAAACCAGGCTTTCTTCACATATGTTGACCTGAAATTACTCTCCGATGCCGATGCAGCAACGGACGTTCCTATTATGGGCGGAGGCTGCTTCTTCCTATTTCTTCGCGAACGTCGAGGTACGGTCCATTTTTCTTCAACGCTGACGTTCGAGAGACTGTCTTCTACTTCCGAATGCCAAGTGCGAGAGGGAGGCGTCTGAGGAACAGCTGATGTTTGTTTACAACCTTTATCATCATTTCTTATATTTTCGTTTCTTGTATGCAATTTCTCATGATTACTTATAATAAAACCTGGTTTTTTCGACATTGGTTCAGTTCTTTTCTGTCCAACGTATGACGATGGAATAGGGTCCACTTTTTTCAATTTTGAGGAGAAAAGCGATTTATTATCTGATACATTAGCGCTGGTTAGAACTTTAACCAGGTCGATGTTACTTTCTTTGAGGGAAATAATCTCTGCTCGAAGGTACTTGATTTCCTCTAAAAGCGGTTCCATTGCTTTCTTTATTAAAACCGAAATATCCACAGTACTATTTGTAGGAGATGAGTGCAGGGATAGATTCACCGAATCCAATTCGTTTTTCGACGAGCCATCGACGTTATCGCAGCATATTATCTGCGTATCACTGATAAGCTTGATGTTTTTTAATATTTTCACACAACTGGGATGGCTTAACGAACCACATTTTACACATAATAACCCACTAACCGGTAAAATTTTATACTTCCTACACGGAAGTCCGGAGAGAGCTGGAAACACGTCTTTACTCTGTGACATCTCACACTCTGTGTAAAGACGTGTTGCATATTTTTGAATATTTCAAAGGACGATTCTGGGAAAACCATTGAAGTTATCCAAGAAATGAAAACGGATATGACTACTGTGGCGAAAAAGGGCGAAAAAGGATACTAAGAACGAAAAAGGACGAAGAAGGACGAAAAAGGACGGAAAAGAACGAAAAAGAAAGAAAAATGAAGAGAAGGGCAAAAAGGGTAAAGAGAATTTTGGAGGGGAGTAACTATGATTCTTCGGTGGGAGTAACTATGATTCTTCGGTGGGAGTAATTATGATTATTCGGTGGGAGTAACTATGACTATGTACTTCAAAGGACGATTCTCGGTAAACCAAGGTAGTTATCGAAGAAGTGAAAGCGGATTTGATTTCTGCGGCTCGAAATCTACAAGAAAATGTATTAAGTGAAATTTCGAAAATTTTGTTGAAAATTGGTTGAAAATTGAGGTCATTTTGCATATTTTTGAACATTTCAAAGGACGATTCTGGGAAAACCATTGGAGTTATCGAAGAAATGAAAACGGATATGGCTTCTGCGGCCCGAAATGTGCAAGAAAATGTATTAAGTGAAATTTCGAAAATTTTGTTGAAAATTGGTTGAAAATTGAGGTCATTTTGCATATTTTTGAATATTTCAAAGGACGATTCTGGGAAAACCATTGGAGTTATCGAAGAAATGAAAACGGATATGGCTTCTGCG
>JAKCWB010000257.1:0-16283 GCA_022388445.1 Zophobas atratus | reverse complement strand
GGCATCTCTTTGTCGTCGTCGTGGGGTTGGTCTGCGAAGGGCGCTGGTTCGTCGATTGTGGGCGTCGTCCTCGTAGTGTCGCGGCCAATCCACGACGTGGGCGTATCGTCGTTGAGTATGTACGCGGGTTTGAGCCGATCTATTGGAACGGTGACATCTCGACCCTTGATGTTGACGACGAACGTTTTCGCCGATCGCCTGACGACTCTGTACGGACCGTCGTATGGCTGTTGAAGCGGCTGCTTGGGACCGTCGTGGCGTACAAAAACTTGTTCGGACGTGGCGAGATCTTTAAAAATGAAGGTCTTCTTTGTTCCATGTCGTGTTCCCTCACATGGCTTCAAGTTACGCACGTGTTGACGTAACTCTTTGACGAAGCTTGCGGTGCTGATGTCAGCGCTGTTTTCGTCGCGTGGGATGCCTAGGAATTCACCGGGCAGGCGGAGAGGTTGGCCATATACGAGCTCCGCGGAGGAACCCTGGAAGTCTTCTTTCCATGCCGCTCGAATGCCGAGCATGACGGTGGATAGGGCTTCAGTCCAGCGATTATTCTGGTGGCACATGATTGCCGCTTTTAACTGTCGGTGTAGGCGTTCAACCATTCCGTTGGCTGAGGGGTGGTAGGCTGTAGTTCTCAAATGAGTGGTTCCTAATAAACAATTTAGTTGTTTAAATAGGTACGACTCGAATTGTCTACCTTGGTCGGTGGTTATTCGTAGCGGGGTGCCGAATCGTGCGATCCATGTGTCGTAAAAAGCTCGTGCCACGGTTGCTGCTTCCTGGTCGCTAATGGGTACGGCTTCTGGCCAGCGGGTGTACCGATCTACCATGGTAAGGCAGTAACGATAACCCTCTGAGAGTGGCATAATTACTATGTCCAAGTGCACGTGCTCAAACCTCGCTGATGGTGGCGAGAACGTACCGACGGGGTCACCAGTTGTGGGTATCGTTGGTGATTTAAAAGCGACGGTACGGTTTTTAGATTTTCTTTTGTTGTTTACTGTTCGAGGGTGCCAGGGAGAAGAAGGAAGGGTGTTTAAAATGGTACACAGGTAAGCTCGGTTTCGAAGAGGTGGAAGTAGGTAAAAACGGAGTTTAGAAAATTCTAGAAGGGAAAAGAGAAAGTATGTAGGATCTTAGGGCAGGTAGACGAAAGATAGGAACTATTTACATTTATACAATTACTATGACTGCCCTCAGGTAGAACACCTGATTTTGTGGGACCGGTTGTTCCTACAAAGTCGTTCAAAAATTCTGAAAAAATTCAGGGACGTAGATCTCGACGTGCTGATTCCAAAAATATAGGCTGTTGATGGTCGCGGAGCGACATTTTCGAAAAAATCGGTACGAAATGCCTCATTTATCGAATTTTCAAAAATTTCGATATTTCAACCGTCGATTCTGGAAAAACGGTTGCAGCTATCAAAGAATCGAGGCCGGAAGTGAGTTCTAGAGCTCGAAATCTACAAGAAAATGTACTCAGTTAGGTTTCGAAAATGTCAAAATTTCGGCGAAATTTGAAGAAGGGGGGACCATTGGAAAATTTTCACTTTCGAAAAAGTCGTTTAAAAAATTCTGAAAAAATTCAGGGACGTAGATCTCGACGTGCTGATTCCAAAAATATAGGCTGTTGATGGTCGCGGAGCGACATTTTCGAAAATATCGGTACGAAATGCCTAATTTATCGAATTTTCAAAAATTTCGATATTTCAACCGTCGATTCTGGAAAAACGGTTGCAGCTATCAAAGAATCGAGGCCGGAAGTGAGTTCTAGAGCTCGAAATCTACAAGAAAATGTACTCAGTTAGGTTTCGTTAATGTCAAAATTTCGGCGAAATTTGAAGAAGGGGGGACCATTGGAAAATTTTCACTTTCGAAAAAGTCGTTCAAAAATTCTGAAAAAATTCAGGGACGTAGATCTCGACGCGCTGATTCCAAAAAGATAGGCTGTTGATGGTCGCAGAGCGACATTTTCGAAAAAATCGGTACGAAATGCCTAATTTATCGAATTTTCAAAAATTTCGATATTTCAACCGTCGATTCTAGAAAAACGGTTGCAGCTATCAAAGAATCGAGGCCGGAAGTGAGTTCTAAAGCTCGAAATCTACAAGAAAATGTACTCAGTTAGGTTTCGAAAATGTCAAAATTTCGGCGAAATTTGAAGAAGGGGGGACCATTGGAAAATTTTCACTTTCGAAAAAGTCGTTTAAAAATTCTGAAAAAATTCAGGGACGTAGATCTCGACGTGCTGATTCCAAAAATATAGGCTGTTGATGGTCGCGGAGCGACATTTTCGAAAAAATCGGTACGAAATGCCTAATTTATCGAATTTTCAAAAATTTCGATATTTCAACCGTCGATTCTGGAAAAACGGTTGCAGCTATCAAAGAATCGAGGCCGGAAGTGAGTTCTAGAGCTCGAAATCTACAAGAAAATGTACTCAGTTAGGTTTCGAAAATGTCAAAATTTCGGCGAAATTTGAAGAAGGGGGGACCATTGGAAAATTTTCACTTTCGAAAAAGTCGTTTAAAAATTCTGAAAAAATTCAGGGACGTAGATCTCGACGTGCTGATTCCAAAAATATAGGCTGTTGATGGTCGCGGAGCGACATTTTCGAAAAAATCGGTACGAAATGCCTAATTATATCGAATTTTCAAAAATTTCGATATTTCAACCGTCGATTCTGGAAAAACGGTTGCAGCTATCAAAGAATCGAGGCCGGAAGTGAGTTCTAGAGCTCGAAATCTACAAGAAAATGTACTCAGTTAGGTTTCGAAAATGTCAAAATTTCGGCGAAATTTGAAGAAGGGGGACCATTGGAAAATTTTCACTTTCGAAAAAGTCGTTTAAAAATTCTGAAAAAATTCAGGGACGTAGATCTCGACGTGCTGATTCCAAAAATATAGGCTGTTGATGGTCGCGGAGCGACATTTTCGAAAAAATCGGTACGAAATGCCTAATTTATCGAATTTTCAAAAATTTCGATATTTCAACCGTCGATTCTGGAAAAACGGTTGCAGCTATCAAAGAATCGAGGCCGGAAGTGAGTTCTAGAGCTCGAAATCTACAAGAAAATGTACTCAGTTAGGTTTCGAAAATGTCAAAATTTCGGCGAAATTTGAAGAAGGGGGGACCATTGGAAAATTTTCACTTTCGAAAAAGTCGTTCAAAAATTCTGAAAAAATTCAGGGACGTAGATCTCGACGTGCTGATTCCAAAAATATAGGCTGTTGATGGTCGCGAGCGACATTTTCGAAAAAATCGGTACGAAATGCCTAATTTATCGAATTTTCAAAAATTTCGATATTTCAACCGTCGATTCTGGAAAAACGGTTGCAGCTATCAAAGAATCGAGGCCGGAAGTGAGTTCTAAAGCTCGAAATCTACAAGAAAATGTACTCAGTTAGGTTTCGAAAATGTCAAAATTTCGGCGAAATTTGAAGAAGGGGGACCATTGGAAAATTTTCACTTTCGAAAAAGTCGTTTAAAAATTCTGAAAAAATTCATGGACGTAGATCTCGACGTGCTGATTCCAAAAATATAGGCTGTTGATGGTCGCGGAGCGACATTTTCGAAAAAATCGGTACGAAATGCCTAATTTATCGAATTTTCAAAAATTTCGATATTTCAACCGTCGATTCTGGAAAAACGGTTGCAGCTATCAAAGAATCGAGGCCGGAAGTGAGTTCTAGAGATCGAAATCTACAAGAAAATGTACTCAGTTAGGTTTCGAAAATGTCAAAATTTCGGCGAAATTTGAAGAAGGGGGACCATTGGAAAATTTTCACTTTCGAAAAAGTCGTTTAAAAATTCTGAAAAAATTCAGGGACGTAGATCTCGACGTGCTGATTCCAAAAATATAGGCTGTTGATGGTCGCGGAGCGACATTTTCGAAAAAATCGGTACGAAATGCCTAATTTATCGAATTTTCAAAAATTTCGATATTTCAACCGTCGATTCTGGAAAAACGGTTGCAGCTATCAAAGAATCGAGGCCGGAAGTGAGTTCTAGAGCTCGAAATCTACAAGAAAATGTACTCAGTTAGGTTTCGAAAATGTCAAAATTTCGGCGAAATTTGAAGAAGGGGGGACCATTGGAAAATTTTCACTTTCGAAAAAGTCGTTTAAAAATTCTGAAAAAATTCAGGGACGTAGATCTCGACGTGCTGATTCCAAAAATATAGGCTGTTGATGGTCGCGGAGCGACATTTTCGAAAAAATCGGTACGAAATGCCTAATTTATCGAATTTTCAAAAATTTCGATATTTCAACCGTCGATTCTGGAAAAACGGTTGCAGCTATCAAAGAATCGAGGCCGGAAGTGAGTTCTAGAGCTCGAAATCTACAAGAAAATGTACTCAGTTAGGTTTCGAAAATGTCAAAATTTCGGCGAAATTTGAAGAAGGGGGGACCATTGGAAAATTTTCACTTTCGAAAAAGTCGTTCAAAAATTCTGAAAAAATTCAGGGACGTAGATCTCGACGTGCTGATTCCAAAAATATAGGCTGTTGATGGTCGCGGAGCGACATTTTCGAAAAAATCGGTACGAAATGCCTAATTTATCGAATTTTCAAAAATTTCGATATTTCAACCGTCGATTCTGGAAAAACGGTTGCAGCTATCAAAGAATCGAGGCCGGAAGTGAGTTCTAGAGCTCGAAATCTACAAGAAAATGTACTCAGTTAGGTTTCGAAAATGTCAAAATTTCGGCGAAATTTGAAGAAGGGGGACCATTGGAAAATTTTCACTTTCGAAAAAGTCGTTTAAAAATTCTGAAAAAATTCAGGGACGTAGATCTCGACGTGCTGATTCCAAAAATATAGGCTGTTGATGGTCGCGGAGCGACATTTTAGAAAAAATCGGTACGAAATGCCTAATTTATCGAATTTTCAAAAATTTCGATATTTCAACCGTCGATTCTGGAAAAAACGGTTGCAGCTATCAAAGAATCGAGGCCGGAAGTGAGTTCTAGAGATCGAAATCTACAAGAAAATGTACTCAGTTAGGTTTCGAAAATGTCAAAATTTCGGCGAAATTTGAAGAAGGGGGGACCATTGGAAAATTTTCACTTTCGTAAAAGTCGTTCAAAAATTCTGAAAAAATTCATGGACGTAGATCTCGACGTGCTGATTCCAAAAATATAGGCTGTTGATGGTCGCGGAGCGACATTTTCGAAAAAATCGGTACGAAATGCCTCATTTATCGAATTTTCAAAAATTTCGATATTTCAACCGTCGATTCTGGAAAAACGGTTGCAGCTATCAAAGAATCGAGGCCGGAAGTGAGTTCTAGAGCTCGAAATCTACAAGAAAATGTACTCAGTTAGGTTTCGAAAATGTCAAAATTTCGGCGAAATTTGAAGAAGGGGGACCATTGGAAAATTTTCACTTTCGAAAAAGTCGTTTAAAAATTCTGAAAAAATTCAGGGACGTAGATCTCGACGTGCTGATTCCAAAAATATAGGCTGTTGATGGTCGCGGAGCGACATTTTAGAAAAAATCAGTACGAAATGCCTAATTTATCGAATTTTCAAAAATTTCGATATTTCAACCGTCGATTCTGGAAAAACGGTTGCAGCTATCAAAGAATCGAGGCCGGAAGTGAGTTCTAGAGTTCGAAATCTACAAGAAAATGTACTCAGTTAGGTTTCGAAAATGTCAAAATTTCGGCGAAATTTGAAGAAGGGGGACCATTGGAAAATTTTCACTTTCGAAAAAGTCGTTCAAAAATTCTGAAAAAATTCAGGACGTAGATCTCGACGTGCTGATTCCAAAAATATAGGCTGTTGATTGTCGCGGAGCGACATTTTCGAAAATATCGGTACGAAATGCCTAATTTATCGAATTTTCAAAAATTTCGATATTTCAACCGTCGATTCTGGAAAAACGTTTGCAGCTATCAAAGAATCGAGGCCGGAAGTGAGTTCTAGAGCTCGAAATCTACAAGAAAATGTACTCAGTTAGGTTTCGAAAATGTCAAAATTTCGGCGAAATTTGAAGAAGGGGGGACCATTGGAAAATTTTCACTTTCGAAAAAGTCGTTTAAAAATTCTGAAAAAATTCAGGGACGTAAATCTCGACGTGTTGATTCCAAAAATATAGGCTGTTGATGGTCGCGGAGCGACATTTTAGAAAAAATCGGTACGAAATGCCTAATTTATCGAATTTTCAAAAATTTCGATATTTCAACCGTAGATTCTGGAAAAACGGTTGCAGCTATCAAAGAATCGAGGCCGGAAGTGAGTTCTAGAGCTCGAAATCTACAAGAAAATGTACTCAGTTAGGTTTCGAAAATGTCAAAATTTCGGCGAAATTTGAAGAAGGGGGGACCATTGGAAAATTTTCACTTTCGAAAAAGTCGTTTAAAAATTCTGAAAAAATTCAGGGACGTAGATCTCGACGTGCTGATTCCAAAAATATAGGCTGTTGATGGTCGCGGAGCGACATTTTCGAAAAAATCGGTACGAAATGCCTCATTTATCGAATTTTCAAAAATTTCGATATTTCAACCGTCGATTCTGGAAAAACGGTTGCAGCTATCAAAGAATCGAGGCCGGAAGTGAGTTCTAGAGCTCGAAATCTACAAGAAAATGTACTCAGTTAGGTTTCGAAAATGTCAAAATTTCGGGAAATTTGAAGAAGGGGGACCATTGGAAAATTTTCACTTTCGAAAAAGTCGTTTAAAAATTCTGAAAAAATTCAGGGACGTAGATCTCGACGTGCTGATTCCAAAAATATAGGCTGTTGATGGTCGCGGAGCGACATTTTCGGAAAAATCGGTACGAAATGCCTAATTTATCGAATTTTCAAAAATTTCGATATTTCAACCGTCGATTCTGGAAAAACGGTTGCAGCTATCAAAGAATCGAGGCCGGAAGTGAGTTCTAAAGCTCGAAATCTACAAGAAAATGTACTCAGTTAGGTTTCGAAAATGTCAAAATTTCGGCGAAATTTGAAGAAGGGGGGACCATTGGAAAATTTTCACTTTCGAAAAAGTCGTTTAAAAATTCTGAAAAAATTCAGGGACGTAGATCTCGACGTGCTGATTCCAAAAATATAGGCTGTTGATGGTCGCGGAGCGACATTTTAGAAAAAATCGGTACGAAATGCCTAATTTATCGAATTTTCAAAAATTTCGATATTTCAACCGTCGATTCTGGAAAAACGGTTGCAGCTATCAAAGAATCGAGGCCGGAAGTGAGTTCTAGAGCTCGAAATCTACAAGAAAATGTACTCAGTTAGGTTTCGAAAATGTCAAAATTTCGGCGAAATTTGAAGAAGGGGGAACCATTGGAAAATTTTCACTTTCGAAAAAGTCGTTTAAAAATTCTGAAAAAATTCAGGGACGTAGATCTCGACGTGCTGATTCCAAAAATATAGGCTGTTGATGGTCGCGGAGCGACATTTTCGAAAAAATCGGTACGAAATGCCTAATTTATCGAATTTTCAAAAATTTCGATATTTCAACCGTCGATTCTGGAAAAACGGTTGCAGCTATCAAAGAATCGAGGCCGGAAGTGAGTTCTAGAGCTCGAAATCTACAAGAAAATGTACTCAGTTAGGTTTCGAAAATGTCAAAATTTCGGCGAAATTTGAAGAAGGGGGGACCATTGGAAAATTTTCACTTTCGAAAAAGTTGTGGGTATCGTTGGTGATTTAAAAGCGACGGTACGGTTTTTAGATTTTATTGTGTTGTTTACTGTTCGAGGGTGCCAGGGAGAAGGAGGAAGGGTGTTTAAAATGGTACACAGGTAAGCTCGGTTTCGAAGAGGTGGAAGTAGGTAAAAACGGAGTTTAGAAAATTCTAGAAGGGAAAAGAGAAAGTATGTAGGGTCTTAGGGCAGGTAGACGAAAGATAGGAACTATTTACATTTATACAATTACTATGACTGCCCTCAGGTAGAACACCTGATTTTGTGGGACCGGTTGTTCCTACAGTACCCCCCTGCTAGTGTTTTTTTTTTTTATGAAAAACCGCTTTGCAGGCGCTCAGGGAAGCGCACCCGTCTTCCTGACCTCGTGGTTCTCGCTGTTGTGGAAGCTGGCATCTCTTTGTCGTCGTCGTGGGGTTGGTCTGCGAAGGGCGCTGGTTCGTCGATTGTGGGCGTCGTCCTCGTAGTGTCGCGGCCAATCCACGACGTGGGCGTATCGTCGTTGAGTATGTACGCGGGTTTGAGCCGATCTATTGGAACGGTGACATCTCGACCCTTGATGTTGACGACGAACGTTTTCGCCGATCGCCTGACGACTCTGTACGGACCGTCGTATGGCTGTTGAAGCGGCTGCTTGGGACCGTCGTGGCGTACAAAAACTTGTTCGGACGTGGCGAGATCTTTAAAAATGAAGGTCTTCTTTGTTCCATGTCGTGTTCCCTCACATGGCTTCAAGTTACGCACGTGTTGACGTAACTCTTTGACGAAGCTTGCGGTGCTGATGTCAGCGCTGTTTTCGTCGCGTGGGATGCCTAGGAATTCACCGGGCAGGCGGAGAGGTTGGCCATATACGAGCTCCGCGGAGGAACCCTGGAAGTCTTCTTTCCATGCCGCTCGAATGCCGAGCATGACGGTGGATAGGGCTTCAGTCCAGCGATTATTCTGGTGGCACATGATTGCCGCTTTTAACTGTCGGTGTAGGCGTTCAACCATTCCGTTGGCTGAGGGGTGGTAGGCTGTAGTTCTCAAATGAGTGGTTCCTAATAAACAATTTAGTTGTTTAAATAGGTACGACTCGAATTGTCTACCTTGGTCGGTGGTTATTCGTAGCGGGGTGCCGAATCGTGCGATCCATGTGTCGTAAAAAGCTCGTGCCACGGTTGCTGCTTCCTGGTCGCTAATGGGTACGGCTTCTGGCCAGCGGGTGTACCGATCTACCATGGTAAGGCAGTAACGATAACCCTCTGAGAGTGGCATAATTACTATGTCCAAGTGCACGTGCTCAAACCTCGCTGATGGTGGCGAGAACGTACCGACGGGGTCACCAGTTGTGGGTATCGTTGGTGATTTAAAAGCGACGGTACGGTTTTTAGATTTTCTTTTGTTGTTTACTGTTCGAGGGTGCCAGGGAGAAGAAGGAAGGGTGTTTAAAATGGTACACAGGTAAGCTCGGTTTCGAAGAGGTGGAAGTAGGTAAAAACGGAGTTTAGAAAATTCTAGAAGGGAAAAGAGAAAGTATGTAGGATCTTAGGGCAGGTAGACGAAAGATAGGAACTATTTACATTTATACAATTACTATGACTGCCCTCAGGTAGAACACCTGATTTTGTGGGACCGGTTGTTCCTACAAAGTCGTTCAAAAATTCTGAAAAAATTCAGGGACGTAGATCTCGACGTGCTGATTCCAAAAATATAGGCTGTTGATGGTCGCGGAGCGACATTTTCGAAAAAATCGGTACGAAATGCCTCATTTATCGAATTTTCAAAAATTTCGATATTTCAACCGTCGATTCTGGAAAAACGGTTGCAGCTATCAAAGAATCGAGGCCGGAAGTGAGTTCTAGAGCTCGAAATCTACAAGAAAATGTACTCAGTTAGGTTTCGAAAATGTCAAAATTTCGGCGAAATTTGAAGAAGGGGGGACCATTGGAAAATTTTCACTTTCGAAAAAGTCGTTTAAAAATTCTGAAAAAATTCAGGGACGTAGATCTCGACGTGCTGATTCCAAAAATATAGGCTGTTGATGGTCGCGGAGCGACATTTTCGAAAATATCGGTACGAAATGCCTAATTTATCGAATTTTCAAAAATTTCGATATTTCAACCGTCGATTCTGGAAAAACGGTTGCAGCTATCAAAGAATCGAGGCCGGAAGTGAGTTCTAGAGCTCGAAATCTACAAGAAAATGTACTCAGTTAGGTTTCGTTAATGTCAAAATTTCGGCGAAATTTGAAGAAGGGGGGACCATTGGAAAATTTTCACTTTCGAAAAAGTCGTTCAAAAATTCTGAAAAAATTCAGGGACGTAGATCTCGACGCGCTGATTCCAAAAAGATAGGCTGTTGATGGTCGCAGAGCGACATTTTCGAAAAAATCGGTACGAAATGCCTAATTTATCGAATTTTCAAAAATTTCGATATTTCAACCGTCGATTCTAGAAAAACGGTTGCAGCTATCAAAGAATCGAGGCCGGAAGTGAGTTCTAAAGCTCGAAATCTACAAGAAAATGTACTCAGTTAGGTTTCGAAAATGTCAAAATTTCGGCGAAATTTGAAGAAGGGGGGACCATTGGAAAATTTTCACTTTCGAAAAAGTCGTTTAAAAATTCTGAAAAAATTCAGGGACGTAGATCTCGACGTGCTGATTCCAAAAATATAGGCTGTTGATGGTCGCGGAGCGACATTTTCGAAAAAATCGGTACGAAATGCCTAATTTATCGAATTTTCAAAAATTTCGATATTTCCACCGTCGATTCTGGAAAAACGGTTGCAGCTATCAAAGAATCGAGGCCGGAAGTGAGTTCTAGAGCTCGAAATCTACAAGAAAATGTACTCAGTTAGGTTTCGAAAATGTCAAAATTTCGGCGAAATTTGAAGAAGGGGGGACCATTGGAAAATTTTCACTTTCGAAAAAGTCGTTTAAAAATTCTGAAAAAATTCAGGGACGTAGATCTCGACCTGATCAGGTCAGGTCAGGTCAGGTCAGGTCAGGTCAGGTCAGGTCAGGTCAGGAAAGGTGTATATTGGTGGACGAATGAGATAGCGGAAAAGAGGAAAGAATGCTTGAGGAAGAGAAGAGAATGGACAAGGTGCCAAAAAAAGATAGGTAACATGGAAGTAATAGCGGAAAAAGGGAAAGAATACAAACTAAAGAAAAAAGAACTAAAAATTATGATCAATAGATCAAAGGAAAAAGCGTGGAAGAAAGTATGTGAGGAAGTAGACAGGAAAGTATGGGGAGAAGGATATAAGATTGTGACGAAGTGGATGGGAAGAGGAATGAAAGGTATTGCGTGCGGAGAGAATGTTATGGAGGAGGCTCGCAAGCTCTTTCCTGAGCACGAGCCTCTAGAGTGGAAGGATCTGGTGGTGGACGGGCAGGTGCCGGCCTTCACCCTCGCCGAGCTGCAAGAGGCGGCCGGGAGGTTGAGGAAGGGTAAGGCGCCCGGTCCGGACAAAATACCACCAGAGGTGTGTAAGATTTACGCGAGAGAATGTGAAAAAGAATGTCTGGAGATGATGAATAGGTGCTTGGAGAACGGGCTAGTTCCCAAGGAATGGAAGGTGGCGAGACTGGTGATGATAGAAAAGGAAAGAAAGGAAGGTGAGAAAGTGAAATATAGGCCCATCTGTCTGTTGAACGGGATGGGCAAGCTGTACGAGGGAATGTTGGCCGCGAGATTGAGGAACGACGTTCGGAGGCTCGGGGATCTGGCGGAGACACAGTATGGATTCAGGGCGGGACGATCTACGATCGACGCCATGATGGATGCACGGGAGTACGCTAGAGGAGCGAACGTGGGTACATGGGGTACCCGG
Organism: Zophobas atratus; assembly: GCA_022388445.1. Taxonomy (NCBI): domain Eukaryota; kingdom Metazoa; phylum Arthropoda; class Insecta; order Coleoptera; family Tenebrionidae; genus Zophobas; species Zophobas atratus. The sequence goes on along the minus strand of JAKCWB010000257.1, from coordinate 4,817 downwards.
CGGTTCTGTGTGATGGTGACTGTGGACGTCCGGAACGCCTTCAATACGGTATCGTGGAGAGGGATACTGGATCGTCTTGTAAGCATGGGGGTGGAACCGTACCTCGTGAACGTGGTGCGGTCCTATCTGAGCGAAAGAGTGGTTCAAACGGAGATGGGCGAATTTGAAATGACTGCCGGGGTTCCGCAGGGGTCGGTTCTGGGGCCGCTCCTGTGGAACATATTTTACGATGAGGTGTTAAGAATGGAGGTACCTGATGGGGTAAAGCTCATCGGGTACGCGGATGATCTGGCGGTGATTGCGATAGGTAAGAATGAAGAGGACCTGAGAGAAAGGACCGAAGAAGCGCTGCGGCTCGTGGGTGCATGGATGAGGGACAACGGTCTCTCACTTGCACCCGACAAGAGCGAAGCGGTGCTCTTGGTAGGGAGGAGGACGATACGGAAAATGAATGTGTGCATGGAAGGCAGAATGATTGAGACCCGGGAAGCGGCGAGGTACCTTGGGGTGGAATTTCAAAGAAACCTCAGGGTGGCCGAGCAAGTGGAACGGGTGGTAAGAAAGGCTAAGGTGGTTGTGGGTGCTCTGGGCCGACTGCTACCCAATGTAGGAGGACCCAGGGCGAGCAAAAGAAGAGTGCTATGTAGTGTCGTCCATGGGATGCTGTTGTATGGGGCGGAAGCATGGATCGATGGGTACCGCATACAGAAGTATCGACAGATGCTTCTGGGTGCCCAGAGAAATATGCTTTTGCGAGTATGTTGTGCGTATTGCACGGTGTCCGGGGAGGCACTGTGCGTGCTGGCTGGGGTCCCTCCGTTGGATCTACTGCCGGAGGAACGTCTTCGCGAATGGAAGAGGAGAAAAGATGAAAGGGAGAGGGAGGCGACTTCGCCCCCCTCAGTGGCGTGCAAGAGGAAAGCGAGAGAGGAACTGATGAGAGTGTGGAGTGAAAGGTGGAGGCAGACGGAGAAGGCCGCCTGGACAAGGCGGCTAATCCCGAACCTCCCTGAATGGATCGACCGGGGGCACGGGGAGGTGAACCACTACACCTCTCAAGTGCTCACCGGTCACGGGAGTTTTGGGGCCTACCTGAAAAGGATAGGCAAAATTGAATGCGCAGCTTGCTTGTATTGCGAGGAAGGAGTGGAAGAAGATGTAGAACATGCTATTTTTGAATGCAAAAGATGGGCTAGAGTGAGAGAAGAATGTGAAGAAAAACTGGGAAAAAGAGTGAATGTGAACAACATGATAGAGACGATGGTAGAGAACGAGGAGGGATGGAAGGAAATATGTAGATAAGATGTTAGTGAAAATTATGAAAGACAAATGTGAGCAAGAAAGAGAGAGAGAGAGAGAAAGAAGAGACATGAGAAGGGAGTGAAAAACTAAAAAATAATAATAAAAAAAAAAAAAAAAAAGTTAAGAGGAAGTAAAGAGAAACGACAGGAATGCAAGAAAAGGAGAAAAAAAAATCTCATAAGAGTAACAAGAACAACAAACAAGAGGAAAACTAAATAGGAAACAAAGAATTTAAAAAAAAAAAGAATGAGAAAAAAAAAAAAAAAAAAAAAAAAATCGGACAGGTGACAACTAAGTTAAAAAAGACGAGAAGAGAAGAATGAAAGAAAAAGCAAGGAGAAAGAAGAATGTGACGACCAACCACCCCCCTGAAGTAATGCTAACGCGGTTCCGGGGGGTTGGAGAACAGCTGGTCGAGGAAGGGGTTTTAGCCGGTAAGAGTCCTGGCACTACCAGGGACGCTCGAAACTAAGTCCCTGGTGCCCATGAGGGTTTCCCCTTTCATTGAAAAAAAAAAAAAAAAAAAAAGAGGTCAGGTCAGGTCAGGTCAGGTCAGGTCAGGTCAGGTCAGGTCAGGTCAGGTCAGGTCAGGTCAGGTCCCTGGGGTGGCTAACTACCAGGCGCGTCCCCCGGGTGGCGGATAGGGGAGTGGCCATTTTGCGTAAGGAAAATGGTTAGTGTCGGCTATAAGCACGGTGAGAGGGATTAAAACCCCCCAATATCCGTGTGAAAACCGACACCGCGGACCACCCTCAGTCATCACACTAGATGGCTGGTTTCTTTCATCTTCTCTCCCACTCTCCTTCTTCTATGCGGGTGGTAGGCTTTAAATCTTTACTCTCGGCCTCTCTTGGCCAACATACTTGTATTCAGACCCCGACGCTATTAGGTTTCCGAGGGCTAGGGGTCTTTCCTTTCCTTTTCTTCTCTACCAGACCTCCATTAAAGCCAGGAAGCGTCTGTCCCATAATGGGCGGCTCCCCTGGTCAGCGTCTGACCCGGAGCGGGCGGCTGAAGAAACGCTGGCAGGAGCTCTAAAATGCTTAAGAAACAATAATGGATCTTAATAAAATGAAAGAAACTTACGGGCAGTCGGAACTCGGAACTGACAGTCCCGGCACGGGAGAGGTGGTCGAGCAGGCCGATCCCGGGTCGTCATCCAGAGACTGCGAGGCGTTTGTGGTGGGTGACCAGGCCGCAGCGTCTACTAGTGATACTGGAAGAGAAGAGAAAATGATGAGTGAGATGCTCGTTATCGACGCAGAAAAAGATATTTTCGCAAGGAAACCCAGAGTAGTAAGGTCTCCGGCTAAGGAGATAACAAGAGAAACCACAGAAGAATCCGTTCTCTTAACACCTACAAGGGTTAGGGCCGCAACATGGGGATGTAGCGTGAGAGGAACCGTCGCCCAGATGGAAGGCGAATATGCCAAGAAAAGGAAATATGTGGAGGATAGCCCACCAAAGACGCAAGTTACGAACACGACAGAGGTAGAACATAAACTTATCTCGAAACTGAGATCTAAGACAGATGACCTTTATAAATTTGTCAAGGAGAACAAAAACGTACATAAGGAGATTAAAGCATGGGCGACAGAAATAAATAGTATAGTTAATAGGGTGACTAATGAGTATAAGAATGAAAAGGAAATGATATCAGAAAGACGGCAGAAAGCAGAGGAACGCATAAAGAACCAAGAAGAAATAATAAGGACACTTAAACATGATATCATTTATATGAAAGAAGAGCAAATTCGGCATCTGGAACAAATAAAAAAGTTAGAGAAAGAGCTCGCCAGACAAGTGAGTAGAGAGGGACAGAATGGAGGAACAATAGAACCACAGTTCGATTTAAACGAAATAGAAATATCTACGTATGAAGAGTTCGTTAATGTACAGGACAAAAATTGGACCCCATCTAGTTTTGTATGCACAGAAATTAAGACTGAAGACCCGGCAAAGTGTAATGATGGAAATATGATCCTTTTCATGGACATAGAACCTAAACGAAGGACAAGAATAAGTAAAATGTTTCTGAACAGATATCCAGAACTTTTACATGGAGAAAAAATCGAATGTCAAGGAGGAAGTTATGTCGCAATTGAACAGACTGTATCTTACCTAATACAAAAAACACAAAAGAAGATGACAAGAAGACTAACGACTGTATATTACGACCCAACCAAGCAAGACGGTAGGACGGAACAAGATGTTTTCCATATACTAAAGGAAATGACAAAAATAATAAACACGGCGGAGGAGAAGATGGCGACGATAGTCTGCCCGGTAGGTATACTCGGTGAGAAATTTAGAAAAATGGTAGAAGTGAATTATCACAATATGGGATACAAAATCAATATAATATTGAGTAGACGAAATGATAAAGAAGAAGAGAGACAAAGGAAAAAAAGAGGAGAAGCAATCCTCATACGAAAAGATGACTCCGTGTCATATGCTGATACAGTAAGGAAACTAAAAGAAGGGCTGAAAGAGGAACAGCTAGTTAAGGAAAATATAAAAGGAGTACGGAAAACAAAAAACGGGGAACTTCTTATCAAGATAGCAAAAGAGGACACAAAGACAAATGACAAGATTAAAGAGATATTCGAAGGACGGAAAGCAATCTCGTTAGGAGGAGTCAGAATAAAAGTACTCCATGTAAGAGACCTAGACATTACAATAGAGACGGGGGAGATAGAGGAAGCATTGAAAGAGGCAGGATATATTAGTATACCCGAAAAATTTATTGTCAAATCAGTTCGACCTACTAAAAATGAGAATAAAATTGCAACGTTAATAGTAGCAGAAGAAGACGCCAACAGACTATTAAAAATGGGCAAAGTCAAGATAGGCTTTGAGATCTGTCGAATAGAAGAAAGAATAACACTGAGAAGATGCTACAAGTGTTGGCAATACGACCATCAAGCCAAGGAATGCACGGGTGAAGACAGAAAGGACATATGCCAGCGGTGCACGAAAGAAGGGCACAAAGCCAGAGACTGCCAAGAGATACCTTATTGCCCATTGTGCAACGAACAAGGACATCAGGCTGGAAGCGGTAAGTGCAGGTCCTTTATAAGGGCCTTGACCGCTGCCAAAGACAAAAGGAAAAAATAAAATTCAAGCTGTTACAGCTAAATGCGAACTGTAGCAAGGCAGCACACGATGTTGCCTATGCTACGGTCAAAAGAGACAGTTACGACTTTATGATTGTCTCCGAACCCAATATATCTATGTGCAGCAGGAAAAGTAATATCTATATGAATAGAGAAAAAACCACGGCCATAATCAAGACTAGCTTAAATCAGCAAGTCACCAATATCCAGATGGGGAACTGTTACGTATGTGTAGAAACCAGAGAGTATGTGATGTTTAGTGTATACATAAGTCCTAATAGCTCTTTTGAAACCTTTTTGGAAAATTTGAAAGAATTACAAAATGCGGTGTTGGTAACGAAAAAGTTAGACAAGAAACTGATAGTGGCCGGAGACTTCAATGCTAAACATATGTACTGG
>JAKCWB010000256.1:0-16390 GCA_022388445.1 Zophobas atratus | reverse complement strand
AAATCACCAAGAAAAACGACAATCGCGGAGATAAAGCAAAAATTTGGCAAATAACTCCTGTAAAGAAAAAAGGGGAAAGAAACCATTCACCTCAGACAAATGTTTTAATGCAGAGACATTTTTCGAAATTACATATCCGGGGGTCATTTGGCCCCACCGAAGCTGTGTGCAAATTTTTGAAACAAACCAGCTCTTCTCTAAATCGCAGGGGTCGAGACGGGGTACAACGGATCCATTTATCAAGAACTAAGCAAAAGGATAAACTAGGGGATCAGCTGCCCTCTTTTTTTTTTTTTTTGTTTTTTTACAAGTTTAAATAATTTTTGATATTTTTGTAATTTTAAACACTGACTTTACAGTTAATATTGTTTTAAAATTTTTATAATATAATAAAAAATGTTTTAAAAAAATTCACAGCTCGTTTTTTTTAACTCGGGGAAAAACAAAACGTGCAAAAATTTTGGCTTTCTGCAAACGGGAATCAAATTGCAAAACCTTTGAATTCGAACAAAATAAACGAAAATAAAAACTTAAATTTGCATTGTTTGTTCTCAAGAGGAAATTTTAAATTTTAAACCCGCTGTTTCTTTTTTAAAGTTTTTTCAAATCATTGCGAATTATAGGAAACCCAACCTTGCTCAATTTTTCTTTTAAATTACATAAAACATATAAATTTTCCGAATTTTAAATAAAAATAGATTTTTTTCAAGCTTTCATTTTTACAATTTTTTGGTATAAAGTTAATTAAATATGATGGGGGAGTTGTCAATGTCCAAGTAAAACATCCTGGTTTAAATTTTTTAAAACAGTCAGGATAACACAAAACGTTCCACGGGGCTAGAGAATATTCGGGGCCCAAGAGACTAGCTTAGACACACACAAATTGTTTTTATGCCCCTTTCCCGACTTACCAACTTCATCGCCATCTGAATATAGTAGAAAACACTATAAAGCCCCCTTAAACTCTTAGGCCTTTTAAAACCCCCTTCGCCTGCTAAGATGTGTAATAATGGCACGGGCCTAAACGTTGTATATTCAGGCTATTATTATTATTTTTAAATTTTTAAAAATTGCGATGTTTTCCCCAGGGAAGAACCCAATTACGGAACATGCTACAAACTAGTAATTCTTCAAAACTAATTTTATAAATCAAATACACAATTAATCTTATTACTCGGAATTTTGAACTAAATAAATCAACCATTTTTTGTGCTGTGTTACCTAATTTTAGGATCTTATACAATGGTGAAAAGGCTAGAAAATCAGTCTTCGGTGTGCGCACATAAAACAGTTGTTGATTTCTGGACAGAATAAGACGCTTGCTAATATTGAAATTAATTTGACCTAATAATTCAGGACAGTAAATTTTAGAATTTAAAATTTTATAAAGGAATACTATACCAGAAATTTTATGTCTATCGGAAATACTGATAATTGAAAACCTCTCAAGTAATAAAGACATTTCGTAACCAACTGGAGGGTAGAAACCATCTTGTCTAAAACAAATATACTTCAGAAACCTTCTCTGTATGCGTTCCAAAGTCCCAATATATTTAGCGTGGTGCGGAAACCAAACTATATTTGCATATTCTATAATGCTTCTAATACATGTCCTAAACAAATGTAAAAACGTACTTACATTATTAAAATCCTTCGTATTCCTCATGATACAACCATATACCGCGTATGCCTTTTTACAGACCTTAAGTATATGCTTCGAAAAACTTAATTTACAATCAAAAGTTACTCCAAGATCATCGACAGTTTCAGGTCTATGTAAAATACATGTGTCAATTACGTAATCGTATGAAATATCCCTCTTTTTATTGCTGAAGGTGAATGCAACACATTTATTAACATTAAGTGGTAGACCATTAACATCTCCCCAAGCAACTATCTTATTGATATTCAGCTGCAAACTTCTGCAGTCTTCAACCGATCTAATGACAGAAAACAATTTCATATCGTCAGCATACAGCAAACACGGGACTGATAAATTAGAAGCAATGTCATTTATAAATATATTGAAAAGTATCGGTCCCAATACAGACCCTTGCGGCACACCTGAGAAAGCGATAAACTCATCCGAGTAATGTCCATGAACACAAACACAAAGTTTACGACCCCTTAAGTACGACAAGAGGAATTTTAAAAAATCACTAGAGCATCCTAGACGACCAAGTTTCTCAATAAGAACCTCGTGTCTCATCTTGTCAAAGGCCTTTGAAAAATCAGTGAATATAGTATCAATCTGTAAGCCTAAGTCTAGGTGAGTAGCAACGAATTGCGTAAAAGAACACAAATTAGTAACCGTGGACCTACCTGCAATAAATCCATGTTGATAATCAGAAATGCTGTGCTTCAGATAATATGAAATGTATTCAGATAGAAGGTATTCAAAAATTTTGGAAAAATTGTTAATTAAGGATACCGGTCTGTAGTTCTCCAAGACGGTACGATCGCCTTTCTTGAAAACCGGTATAATAACTGCAGACTTCCACATATCCGGAAAAGTATTTAATCTTAATGCCAAATTGAATAAAACAGTTAACGGCTCCGAAAAAGCATCAGCGCACTCTCTAATTACAAAGGACGGAACATTGTCGGGGCCAGATGTAGATTTCATCTTTAATTTATTTATAGCATTAGTTACATTCTTCTCAGAAACCGTATCTAAGGACCAACAAGAAAGGGAGTCGAAATCGAAACTTAAATTGGAATCACTTTTAACTGAACTGTATGCTGACTTAAAATGATCAGCAAAACAGTTAACAATGGAGTTTGGACTAGTAATAGCTTCATTCTTATAGGCCATATTAACAGGAATTCCAGTACCCTTCTTTTTCATTTTAATAAATTGCCAGAATTTATTGCAATCTTTCGAAATGTTAACCTCAATTTTTCCCACAAATACCTTATATAGCCTGGAAACTTCATATTTGATCTCCTTTCGAATAGTCTTAAATTTATCATACGTTAACATATTACCATGCATTTTGAACTCTTTCCACAGTTTAAATTTCTGCTTAATCATACGAATAATTTGACAGGAAAACCAAGGAGGGTAAACATTCTTCCGAAACGTATATTTCGGAACTACCGCATCAAATATTTCGTATAATATACTGTAGAACAAGGAGCAAGCTTCATTCACATCATTGCAGTCATTTAAAAAAGACCAGTCAACAAGATTTAAGGCTTCTTTAAGAGAATTCATGTCAACTTTATGAAAATTATACCTGCAGATCACACTCTTCGATTTTATAAAATTGCGCTTCGATCGGCAAATATCGTTAACTATAATGAGAAGAGCAGGATGATGTACGTCTTCTTCCACAATACTATCATCACATTTGTTAACAGTGCAAGGCATATTAGACAAAACCAAATCCAATAATCTATAATTTAAGTTCAAAACAGTATTGTATTGTTTGAGTTTTAACATTTCCATCAAAAGTGAAATTGGAACAACCTGACCTACTATCCGCCCAGAACTAAAAGTCGAATGAAAATCGGGAATATTAAAATCTCCAACAAAAATTACATTAGATCCATAAATAAACTGGAAGGAATGTACAACATCAACAAACGTCGAGAAATTATTAGAATTCAGACCAGGGGGAAAGTATGTAACAAAAACAACTAAAGATTTATCACCAGTAGCAATTTTTATACCTACCACATCAATATTGCCTAGTTGATTCAAAACATCAGAGTCAAAAACGATAGCTTTCACAGACAGGGAGGATTTAGCAGCTAACAAAACCCCTCCACCTCTTGACACGTTTAATAAATTAAGGTCTCTATCCTTACGAAAGACCACAAAATCAGGGGAAAAATTTCGCTGTTATGAAAATCATTTCTAAGCCAAGTTTCAGACAAAGCTATTAGGTCAAAATTTGATATTGAAATATTGTTATAAAACTCAACCGTCTTCGAATTCAAACCTCTCACATTTTGATAATATATAGATAATGAAGACAAAGTAACAGAATAACCATCATTACTGAGGACGCTCCTATTAGAGGAGAGAGACACATGTTGAAATACAGGGGTAGAAGAATTAACATTTGTAGCACGCAGTCATTGCTTAAAAAGCAAATCTTTTTTGAATTTTTCAACAGCCTTCATATAAACAGGACACGTAACATCCCAAGCTGCATGGTTAGCATCTAAATCAAGATTCTCTTTAGCTATGACAGATAAGCAATTGATACATTTCAAATCCGTTGAAGTACAATCAGCAGCAGCATGATCGAGTTTATCATGCATTCCACATTTAGGACACGATTTAGCATTTTTGCAGTTTTTAGAGCTGTGGTGAAAGCCATTACAGTTGAAACACCTCAAAACCTCGACAGCATCATAAACTGAACAATGATCATACCCTATGAACAACCCTCCAGCATTCATAAGATAATCGTACGATTTTCTATCAAGCTGTAAAATTACCTGATAAATTTTGGAGTTCTTTTTTGTAGGCCACAACTTAACAAAGGAACATTCAGAATTAAGATTAATATCATCAGAATTGTTTTTAATAGCATGTTCAACGTACTCAATAATTTCGTCTTCAGTGTATATCTGTTTCAAACCCACAAGCTTAACACGCGGCTGAACACCTTTAAGCTCTAGAACATCATACTTATCGGCCAATTTCTCTTTAGCAGCATTCTTAAAGCGGTTATTATCTTCCCTCGAGGAAAAACCAACCACCATACCACCATTTTTGACAGATTTTACTTTTGATAATTTTAATTGCAAATCAACAGTGCTAATGTTTTCTTTAACATCAGTTTTAGTTTGAACAATTGATTGTTCAGTCTTAGGTTTAATCAGAATAGCAGGTTGCGTATTGTTACTCAGAATGTCAGAATACGAAGGCACAGATGGTTGAACTTTTACAGAAGTATCTACAGAAGATTTAAGAAGGTCCGATTTTAAGTCACTAAAGACAGTATTCAAATTAGCCAACATTTCCGAGTATTTCCGGTCCAGCATGCTCAAAAGACCTACCTGATCAATGGAAAAGCACTTGCGACTACACTCAGAACACTTCCAGCACAATCCAGGACAAGAACTGAACTGACCATGAAGTTCAGGCGAGATGCTAACACACGAAATATGGAACCGTCGATCACAGGTGCCATTGCAGACCACAAATGGCACTTCCTCGAGATCAATTGCCGCAAGACAAACTCCACACGGCAGCAGCATTTTATATGTAAACAAAACAAACGTCAACTGAGACAGCTGACCGCAGCGAGCGCCGCCGTCAGCGCAACCCGGCGGATGAAAACGAAACTGAGCAGGTAAATAATCTAAAAAACTCCGTCGAAAAAGTTTTAGATATAAACACTAAATCAAATTCAAACAGCTAAAACTACTATTTCAGCCTTTGGGCAGATTTAACTTAGCACTTATACTGCAGTATCAAAATTAAAACGCAAAATAACCATGAAAATTGATGACAAAAATTGTAAGAGCACATAAAACACGTGTCAACTGATATCATCACTTCACTTCTTTTTTGCAGAATGCATAAAATTGACCTAAACGTCTCATTTTCCTATTCTGAGTCGATTCTGCATGCTTTAAGTGTGTTTGGTGGCTCAGAACCATCAAAAAACGTTGAAATATAGTTCAAATTCAATAAAAATCGACAAAAATACAGTTTCTAGCTAAAATTTGATGGTTTCGTTGCACTTTCCGAGCCCGTAGGGTATCTGAGTGGCTTAAAAGTACAAGAAAACACTTCAAAAGTGACGTTTCTGAAGAATTTTAACAGTTTTCTTGTATCTACGAACGCCAGAATGCATAAAATTGACCTAAACGTCTCCTTTTCCTATTCTGAGTCGATTCTGCATGCTTTAAGTGTGTTTGGTGGCTCAGAACCATCAAAAAACGTTGAAATATAGTTCAAATTCAATAAAAATCGACAAAAATACAGTTTCTAGCTAAAATTTGATGGTTTCGTTGCACTTTCCGAGCCCGTAGGGTATCTGAGTGGCTTAAAAGTACAAGAAAACACTTCAAAAGTGACGTTTCTGAAGAATTTTAACAGTTTTCTTGTATCTACGAACGCCAGAATGCATAAAATGACCTAAACGTCTCCTTTTCCTATTCTGAGTCGATTCTGCATGCTTTAAGTGTGTTTGGTGGCTCAGAACCATCAAAAAACGTTGAAATATAGTTCAAATTCAATAAAAATCGACAAAAATACATTTCTAGCTAAAATTTGATGGTTTCGTTGCACTTTCCGAGCCCGTAGGGTATCTGAGTGGCTTAAAAGTACAAGAAAACACTTCAAAAGTGACGTTTCTGAAGAATTTTAACAGTTTTCTTGTATCTACGAACGCCAGAATGCATAAAATTGACCTAAACGTCTCCTTTTCCTATTCTGAGTCGATTCTGCATGCTTTAAGTGTGTTTGGTGGCTCAGAACCATCAAAAAACGTTGAAATATAGTTCAAATTCAATAAAAATCGACAAAAATACAGTTTCTAGCTAAAATTTGATGGTTTCGTTGCACTTTCCGAGCCCGTGGTATCTGATGGCTTAAAAGTACAAGAAAACACTTCAAAAGTGACGTTTCTGAAGAATTTTAACAGTTTTCTTGTATCTACGAACGCCAGAATGCATAAAATTGACCTAAACGTCTCCTTTTCCTATTCTGAGTCGATTCTGCATGCTTTAAGTGTGTTTGGTGGCTCAGAACCATCAAAAACGTTGAAATATAGTTCAAATTCAATAAAAATCGACAAAAATACAGTTCTAGCTAAAATTTGATGGTTCGTTGCACTTTCCGAGCCGGGGTATCTGATGGCTTAAAAGTACAAGAAAACACTTCAAAAGTGACGTTTCTGAAGAATTTTAACAGTTTTCTTGTATCTACGAACGCCAGAATGCATAAAATGACCTAAAGGTCTCCTTTTCCTATTCTGAGTCGATTCTGCATGCTTTAAGTGTGTTTGGTGGCTCAGAACCATCAAAAAACGTTGAAATATAGTTCAAATTCAATAAAAATCGACAAAAATCAGTTTCTAGCTAAATTTGTGTTCGTTGCACTTTCCGACCCGTAGGGTATCTGATGCTTAAAAGTACAAGAAAACACTTCAAAAGTGACGTTTCTGAAGAATTTTAACAGTTTTCTTGTATCTACAACGCCAGAATGCATAAAATTGACCTAACGTCTCCTTTTCCTATTCTGAGTATTCTGCATGCTTTAAGTGTGTTTGGTGGCTCAGAACCATCAAAAAACGTTGAAATATAGTTCAAATTCAATAAAAATCGACAAAATACAGTTTCTAGCTAAAATTTGATGGTTTCGTTGCACTTTCCGAGCCCGTAGGGTATCTGAGTGGCTTAAAAGTACAAGAAAACACTTCAAAAGTGACGTTTCTGAAGAATTTAACAGTTTTCTTGTATCTACGAACGCCAGAATGCATAAAATTGACCTAAACGTCTCCTTTTCCTATTCTGAGTCGATTTTGCATGCTTTAAGTGTGTTTGGTGGCTCAGAACCATCAAAAAACGTTGAAATATAGTTCAAATTCAATAAAAATCGACAAAAAACAGTTTCTAGCTAAAATTTGATGGTTTCGTTGCACTTTCCGAGCCCGTTGGGTATCTGAGTGGCTTAAAAGTACAAGAAAACACTTCAAAGTGACGTTTCTGAAGAATTTTAACAGTTTTCTTGTATCTACGAACGCCAGAATGCATAAAATTGACCTAAACGTCTCCTTTTCCTATTCTGAGTCGATTCTGCATGCTTTAAGTGTGTTTGGTGGCTCAGAACCATCAAAAACTTGAAATATAGTTCAAATTCAATAAAAATCGACAAAAATACAGTTTCTAGCTAAAATTTGATGGTTTCGTTGCACTTTCCAAGCCCGTTGGTATCTGAGTGGCTTAAAAGTAAAGAAAACACTTCAAAAGTGACTTTCTGAAGAATTTTAACAGTTTTCTTGTATCTACGAACGCCAGAATGCATAAAATTGACCTAAACTCTCCTTTTCCTATCTGAGTCGATTCTGCAGCTTTAAGTGTGTTTGGTGGCTCAGAACCATCAAAAAACGTTGAAATATAGTTCAAATTCAATAAAAATCGACAAAAATACAGTTTCTAGCTAAAATTTGATGGTTTCGTTGCACTTTCCGAGCCCGTAGGGTATCTGAGTGGCTTAAAAGTACAAGAAAACACTTCAAAAGTGACGTTTCTGAAGAATTTTAACAGTTTTCTTGTATCTACGAACGCCAGAATGCATAAAATTGACCTAAACGTCTCCTTTTCCTATTCTGAGTCGATTCTGCATGCTTTAAGTGTGTTTTGGTGGCTCAGAACCATCAAAAAACGTTGAAATATAGTTCAAATTCAATAAAATCGACAAAAATACAGTTTCTAGCTAAAATTTGATGGTTTCGTTGCACTTTCCGACCCGTAGGTATTGATGGCTTAAAAGTACAAGAAAACACTTCAAAAGTGACGTTTCTGAAGAATTTAACAGTTTTCTTGTATCTACGAACGCCAGAATGCATAAAATGACCTAAACGTCTCCTTTTCCTATTCTGAGTCGATTCTGCATGCTTTAAGTGTGTTGGTGGCTCAGAACCATCAAAAAACGTTGAAATATAGTTCAATTCAATAAAAATCGACAAAATACAGTTTCTAGCTAAAATTTGATGGTTCGTTGCACTTTCCGAGCCGTAGGGTATCTGATTGGCTTAAAAGTACAAGAAAACACTTCAAAAGTGACGTTTCTGAAGAATTTTAACAGTTTTCTTGTATCTACGAACGCCAGAATGCATAAATTGACCTAAACGTCTCCTTTTCCTATTCTGAGTCGATTCTGCATGCTTTAAGTGTGTTTGGTGGCTCAGAACCATCAAAAAACGTTGAAATATAGTTCAATTCAATAAAAATCGACAAAAATACAGTTTCTAGCTAAATTTGATGGTTTCGTTGCACTTTCCGAGCCCGTAGGGTATCTGATGCTTAAAGTACAAGAAAACACTTCAAAAGTGACGTTTCTGAAGAATTTTAACAGTTTTCTTGTATCTACGAACGCCAGAATGCATAAATTGACTAAACGTCTCCTTTTCCTATTCTGAGTCGATTCTGCATGCTTTAAGTGTGTTTGGTGGCTCAGAACCATCAAAAACGTTGAAATATAGTTCAAATTCCAATAAAACGAACAAAAATACAGTTTCTAGCTAAAATATGGTTTCGTTACTTTCCGACCGTAGGGTATCTGATGGTTAAAAGTACAAGAAAAACTTCAAAGTGATTCTGAAGATTTTAACAGTTTCTGTTTACGACAAATGCATAAAATTGCCTACGTCTTTTTCCATTCTGATGTTTGTCTAATGTGTCAAAAATCAAAAACGTTAAAATAATCAATAAAAATCACAAAAATACATTTAGCTAAAATTTGAGGTTTCGTTCCTTTCCGAGCCCTAGGACTGATTGGCTTAAAGACAAGAAAACACTTCAAAAGTGACGTTCTGAAGAATTTTAACAGTTTTCTGTATCACGAACGCCAGAATGCATAAAATTGACCTAAAGTCTCCTTTTCCTATTCTGAGTCATTCTGCATGCTTTAAGTGTGTTTGGTGGCTCAGAACCATCAAAAAACGTTGAAATATAGTTCAAATTCAATAAAAATCGACAAAAATACAGTTTCTAGCTAAAATTTGATGGTTTCGTTGCACTTTCCGAGCCCGTAGGGTATCTGATTGGCTTAAAAGTACAAGAAAACACTTCAAAAGTGACGTTTCTGAAGAATTTTAACAGTTTTCTTGTATCTACGAACGCCAGAATGCATAAAATTGACCTAAACGTCTCCTTTTCCTATTCTGAGTCGATTCTGCATGCTTTAAGTGTTTTGGTGGCTCAGAACCATCAAAAAACGTTGAAATATAGTTCAAATTCAATAAAAATCGACAAAAATACAGTTTCTAGCTAAAATTTGATGGTTTCGTTGCACTTTCCGAGCCCGTAGGGTATCTGATTGGCTTAAAAGTACAAGAAAACACTTCAAAAGTGACGTTTCTGAAGAATTTTAACAGTTTTCTTGTATCTACGAACGCCAGAATGCATAAAATTGACCTAAACGTCTCCTTTTCCTATTCTGAGTCGATTCTGCATGCTTTAAGTGTGTTTGGTGGCTCAGAACCATCAAAAAAACGTTGAAATATAGTTCAAATTCAATAAAAATCGACAAAAATACAGTTTCTAGCTAAAATTTGATGGTTTCGTTGCACTTTCCGAGCCCGTAGGGTATCTGAGTGGCTTAAAAGTACAAGAAAACACTTCAAAAGTGACGTTTCTGAAGAATTTTAACAGTTTTCTTGTATCTACGAACGCCAGAATGCATAAAATTGACCTAAACGTCTCCTTTTCCTATTCTGAGTCGATTCTGCATGCTTTAAGTGTGTTTGGTGGCTCAGAACCATCAAAAAACGTTGAAATATAGTTCAAATTCAATAAAAATCGACAAAATACAGTTTCTAGCTAAAATTTGATGGTTTCGTTGCACTTTCCGAGCCCGTAGGGTATCTGATGGCTTAAAAGTACAAGAAAACACTTCAAAAGTGACGTTTCTGAAGAATTTTAACAGTTTTCTTGTATCTACGAACGCCAGAATGCATAAAATTGACCTAAACGTCTCCTTTTCCTATTCTGAGTCGATTCTGCATGCTTTAAGTGTGTTTGGTGGCTCAGAACCATCAAAAAACGTTGAAATATAGTTCAAATTCAATAAAAATCGACAAAAATACAGTTTCTAGCTAAAATTTGATGGTTTCGTTGCACTTTCCGAGCCCGTAGGGTATCTGATTGGCTTAAAAGTACAAGAAAACACTTCAAAAGTGACGTTTCTGAAGAATTTTAACAGTTTTCTTGTATCTACGAACGCCAGAATGCATAAAATTGACCTAAACGTCTCCTTTTCCTATTCTGAGTCGATTCTGCATGCTTTAAGTGTGTTTGGTGGCTCAGAACCATCAAAAAACGTTGAAATATAGTTCAAATTCAATAAAAATCGACAAAAATACAGTTTCTAGCTAAAATTTGATGGTTTCGTTGCACTTTCCGAGCCCGTAGGGTATCTGATGGCTTAAAAGTACAAGAAAACACTTCAAAAGTGACGTTTCTGAAGAATTTTAACAGTTTTCTTGTATCTACGAACGCCAGAATGCATAAAATTGACCTAAACGTCTCCTTTTCCTATTCTGAGTCGATTCTGCATGCTTTAAGTGTGTTTGGTGGCTCAGAACCATCAAAAAACGTTGAAATATAGTTCAAATTCAATAAAAATCGACAAAAATACAGTTTCTAGCTAAAATTTGATGGTTTCGTTGCACTTTCCGAGCCCGTAGGGTATCTGAGTGGCTTAAAAGTACAAGAAAACACTTCAAAAGTGACGTTTCTGAAGAATTTTAACAGTTTTCTTGTATCTACGAACGCCAGAATGCATAAAATTGACCTAAACGTCTCCTTTTCCTATTCTGAGTCGATTCTGCATGCTTTAAGTGTGTTTGGTGGCTCAGAACCATCAAAAAACGTTGAAATATAGTTCAAATTCAATAAAAATCGACAAAATACAGTTTCTAGCTAAAATTTGATGGTTTCGTTGCACTTTCCGAGCCCGTAGGGTATCTGAGTGGCTTAAAAGTACAAGAAAACACTTCAAAAGTGACGTTTCTGAAGAATTTTAACAGTTTTCTTGTATCTACGAACGCCAGAATGCATAAAAATTGACCTAAACGTCTCCTTTTCCTATTCTGAGTCGATTCTGCATGCTTTAAGTGTGTTTGGTGGCTCAGAACCATCAAAAAACGTTGAAATATAGTTCAAATTCAATAAAAATCGACAAAAATACAGTTTCTAGCTAAAATTTGATGGTTTCGTTGCACTTTCCGAGCCCGTAGGGTATCTGAGTGGCTTAAAAGTACAAGAAAACACTTCAAAAGTGACGTTTCTGAAGAATTTTAACAGTTTTCTTGTATCTACGAACGCCAGAATGCATAAAATTGACCTAAACGTCTCCTTTTCCTATTCTGAGTCGATTCTGCATGCTTTAAGTGTGTTTGGTGGCTCAGAACCATCAAAAAACGTTGAAATATAGTTCAAATTCAATAAAAATCGACAAAAATACAGTTTCTAGCTAAAATTTGATGGTTTTCGTTGCACTTTCCGAGCCGAGGTATCTGAGTGGCTAAAGTACAAGAAACACTTCAAAAGTGACGTTTCTGAAGAATTTTAACATTTCTGTATCTACAACGCCAGAATGCATAAAATGACCTAAACGTCTCCTTTTCCTATTCTGAGTCGATTCTGCATCTTTAAGGTGTTTGGTGGCTCAGAACCATCAAAAACGTTGAAATATAGTTCAAATTCAATAAAAATCGACAAAATACAGTTTCTAGCTAAAATTGATGGTTTCGTTGCACTTTCCGACCCGTAGGGTATCTGAGTGGCTTAAAAGTACAAGAAAACACTTCAAAAGTGACGTTCTGAAGAATTTTAACAGTTTTCTTGTATCTACGAACGCCAGAATGCATAAAATGACCTAAACGTCTCCTTTTCCTATTCTGAGTCGATTCTGCATGCTTTAAGTGTTTTGTGGCTCAGAACCATCAAAAAACGTTGAAATATAGTTCAAATTCAATAAAAATCGACAAAATACAGTTTCTAGCTAAAATTTGATGTTTCGTTGCACTTTCCGAGCCCGTAGGTATCTGATGGCTTAAAAGTACAAGAAAACACTTCAAAAGTGACGTTTCTGAAGATTTTAACAGTTTTCTTGTATCTACGACGCCAGAATGCTTAAAATTGACCTAAACGTCTCCTTTTCCATTCTGAGTCGATTCTGCATGCTTTAAGTGTGTTTGGTGGCTCAGAACCTCAAAAAACGTTGAAATATAGTTCAAATTCAATAAAAATCGACAAAAATACAGTTTCTAGCTAAAATTTGATGTTTCGTTGCACTTTCCGAGCCGTAGGTATCTGAGTGGCTTAAAAGTACAAGAAAACACTTCAAAAGTGACGTTTCTGAAGTTTAACAGTTTTCTTGTATCTACGAACGCCAGAATGCATAAATTGACCTAAACGTCTCCTTTTCCTATTCTGATCATTCTGCATGCTTTAAGTGTGTTGGTGGCTCAGAACCATCAAAAAACGTTGAAATATAGTTCAAATTCAATAAAAATCGACAAAATACAGTTTCTAGCTAAATTTGATGGTTTCGTTCACTTCCGACCCAGGTATCGGGGCTTAAAGTACAAGAAAACACTTCAAAAGTACGTTTCTGAGATTTTTACAGTTTCTTGTATCTACGAACGCCAAATGCATAAATTGACCTAAACGTCTCCTTCCTTTCTGATCGATTCTGCATGCTTTAAGTGTGTTTGGTGCTCAGAACCATCAAAAAACTTAAATATAGTTCAAATTCAATAAAAATCGACAAAAAACAGTTTCTAGCTAAAATTTGATGGTTTCGTTGCACTTTCCGACCCGTAGGGTATCTGAGTGGCTTAAAAGTACAAGAAAACCACTTCAAAATGACGTTTCTGAAAATTTTAACAGTTTCTTGTATCTACGAACGCCAGAAGCATAAAATTGACCTAAACGTCTCCTTTCCTATTCTGAGTCGATTCTGCATGCTTTAAGTGTGTTTGGTGGCTCAGAACCATCAAAAAACTTGAAATATAGTTCAAATTCAATAAAATCGACAAAATACAGTTCTAGCTAAAATTTGATGGTTTCGTTGCACTTTCCGAGCCGTATATTAGTGCTTAAAGTACAAGAAACACTCAAAGTGACGTTTCTGAAGAATTTTAACAGTTTTCTTGTACTACACCCAGAATGCATAAATGACCAAACTCTCCTTTCCTATTCTGAGTCGATTCTGCATGCTTTAAGTGTGTTTGGTGGCTCAGAACCATCAAAAAACGTTGAAATATAGTTTCAAATTCAATAAAAATCGACAAAAATACAGTTTCTACTAAATTTGATGGTTTCGTTGCACTTTCCGAGCCCGTAGGGTATCTGAGTGCTTAAAAGTACAAGAAAACACTTCAAAAGTGACGTTTCTGAAGAATTTTAAAACAGTTTTCTTGTACTACGAACGCCAGAAGCATAAAATTGACCTAAACGTCTCCTTTTCCTATTCTGAGTCGATCGCATGCTTTAAGTGTGTTTGGTGCTCAGAACCATCAAAAAACGTTAAAATATAGTTCAAATTCAAAAAAAAATCGAAAAAAATTTACTTTTTCTATAAAATTTGGGTTTTCGTTCCCTTTTCCCCGACCGTGGGGTTATCGAGGGTTTAAAAGTACAAGAAAAAACTTCAAAATAAATTTTTCGAAAAATTTTAACTTTTTCCCCTTGTATTTTTCCCGAACGCCAAAAAGGGGAAAAAATTAAACCAAACCCCCTTTTCCTATTTGCGATTTGTTTTTTTAAAGTTTTTTTTGGGTGGTTCAAAACCCAAAAAACTTTAAAATTTTTCAAATTCAAAAAAAAAAACGCAAAAATTTTTTTTCTAGAAAAAAATTAAAAATTTCAAAAAAATTTTTTTAAAGGTGGGGAAACTAGTTTTAAAATCAAGAAAAACCTTAAAAAGTAAACCGAAAATTTTCATTTTTTTACTAGAATTTGAACTAATTTCAACTTTTTTTTGTGGTTCTGAGCCCCCAAACAATTTAAAAGCTGCAGAATCGTCAGAATGGAAAAGAGACGTTTAGGTCAATTTTATGCATTCGGGCGTTCGTAGATACAAGAAAACTTTTAAAAAATCCTTCAGAAACGTCACTTTTGAAGTGTTTTCTTGTACTTTTAAGCCACTCAGATACCCTACGGGCTCGGAAAGTGCAACGAAACCATCAAATTTTAGCTAGAAACTGTATTTTTGTCGATTTTTTATTGAATTTGAACTATATTTCAACGTTTTTTGATGGTTCTGAGCCACCAAACACACTAAAGCATGCAGAATCGACTCAGAATAGGAAAAGGAGACGTTAGGTCAATTTATGCATTCTGGCGTTCGTAGATACAAGAAAACTGTTAAAATTCTTCAGAAACGTCACTTTTGAAAGTGTTTTCTTACTTTACTTTTAAGCCACTCAGATACCCTACGGGCTCGGAAAGTGCAACGAAACCATCAAATTTTAGCTAGAAACTTTTATTTTTGTCGATTTTTATTGAATTTGAACTATATTTCAACGTTTTTTGATGGTTCTGAGCCACCAAACACACTTAAAGCATGCAGAATCGACTCAGAATAGGAAAAGGAGACGTTTAGGTCAATTTATGCATTCTGGCGTTCGTAGATACAAAAAACTGTTAAAATTCTTCAGAAACGTCACTTTTAAAGGGTTTTCTTGTACTTTTAACCCCAAATCAGATACCCTACGGGCTCGGAAAGTGCAACGAAACCACAAATTTTAGCTAGAAACTGTATTTTTGTCGATTTTTTTTGAATTTGAACTATTTTCAACGTTTTTTGATGGTTCTGAGCCACCAAACACACTTAAAGCATGCAGAATCGACTCAGAATAGGAAAAGGAGACGTTTAGGTCAATTTTATGCATTCTGGCGTTCGTAGATACAAGAAAACTTTTTAAAATTCTTCAGAAACGTCACTTTTGAAGTGTTTTCTTGTATTTTAAAAAGCCACTCAGATACCCTACGGGCTCGAAAGTGCAACGAAACCATCAAATTTTAGCTAGAAACTGTATTTTGTCGATTTTTTTTTGAATTTGAACTATATTTCAACGTTTTTGATGGTTCTGACCCACCAAACACACTTAAAGCATGCAGAATCGATTTCAGAATAGGAAAAGGAGCCCTTTTTAGGTCAATTTTATGCATTCTGGCGTTCGTAGATACAAGAAAACTGTTAAAATTCTTCAGAAACGTCATTTTTTGAAGTGTTTTTTTTGTACTTTTAAGCCACTCAGATACCCTACGGGCTCGGGAAAGTGCAACGAAACCATCAAATTTTAGCTAGAAACTGTATTTTTGTCGATTTTTATTGAATTTGAACTATATTTCAACGTTTTTTGATGGTTCTGACCCACCAAACACACTTAAAGCATGCAGAATCGACTCAGAATAGGAAAAGGGGGGGGGGGGGGGGGGGGGGGGGGGGGGGGGGGGGGGGGGGGGGGGGGGGGGGGGGGGGGGGGGGGGGGGGGGGGGGGGGGGGGGGGGGGGGGGGGGGGGGGGGGGGGGGGGGGGGGGGGGGGGGGGGGGGGGGGGGGGGGGGGGGGGGGGGGGGGAAAACAAAAAGGAAAAAAATTTTTAAAATTTAAAAGACAAAAAACTGAAAAAATTTAGGCGTTCCTTTTTAAGGTTCTGATTTAAAATAAAAAAAACCCTTCAAAAA
>JAKCWB010000025.1:0-86791 GCA_022388445.1 Zophobas atratus | reverse complement strand
TTTCTGAAAAATTTTAACAGTTTTCTTGTATCTACGAACGCCAGAATGCATAAAATTGCCCTAAACGTTCCTTTTCCTATTCTGAGTCGATTCTCATGTTTTAAGTTTTGTTTGGTGGCTCAGAACCATAAAAAAACCGTTAAAAAATGTTCAAATTCAATAAAAATCAAAAAAAACCCTTTTTCTAGCTAAAATTTGATGGTTTGGGTTGCTTTTTCCGGGCCCCGTAAAAAACGGAGTGGCTTAAAATTTAAAAAAAAAACCCTTCAAAAGTGACGTTTTGAAAAATTTTTAACAGTTTTCTTGTATCTAGAACGCCAAAATGCTTAAAAATTACCAAAACGCCCCTTTTCCAATTCTGAGTCAAATTCTGCATGCTTTAAGTGGTTTGGTGGCTCAAAAACCCCTAAAAAACGTTGAAATATGTTAAAAATTAAATAAAAATCGAAAAAAAATACGTTTTAGCTAAAATTTGAGGGTTTTTCTTTGCATTTCCGACCCCGGTAGGATTTTGAGGGGTTTAAAAGTACAAGAAAAAACTTAAAAAAGTGTTTTTTTCTGAGTTTTTTAAACCCGTTTTTTGTATCTCAAAGAAAAGAAGGCTTTAATTTTTAACCTAAACTTTTCCCCTTTTTCCCTATTCTGATCGTTTGCATGCTTTAAGTGTTTTGGTGGCTAAAACCCCAAAAAAACGTTAAATATTTTCCCAAATTTCAAAAAAATGAAAAAAATCCCGTTTTAGCAAATTTTTGGTTTCGTTGCATTTTGGGCCCGTAGGGAACTGAGTGGTTAAAAGTAAAGCCCATTTTAAAGTGACGTTTTGAAGTGTTTTCTTTGTACTTTTAAGCCATCAGATACCTACGGGCTCGGAAAGTGCAAGAAACCATCAAATTTTAGCTAGAAACTGTATTTTTGTCGATTTTTATTGAATTTGAACTATATTTCAACGTTTTTGATGGTTCTGAGCCACCAAACACACTTAAAGCATGCAGAATCGACTCAGAATAGAAAAGGAGACGTTTAGGTCAATTTTATGCATTCTGGCGTTCGTAGATACAAGAAAACTGTTAAAATTCTTCAGAAACGTCACTTTTGAAGTGTTTTCTTGTATTTTAAGCCAATCAGATACCTACGGGTCGGAAAGTGCAACAAAACCCATCAAATTTTAGCTAGAAACTGTATTTTGTCGATTTTATTGATTTGAACTATATTTCAACGATTTTTGATGGTTTGAGCCACCAAACACACTTAAAGCATGCAGAATCGATCAGAATAGGAAAAGGAGACGTTTAGGTCAATTTTATGCATTCTGGCGTTGTAGATACAAGAAAACTGTTAAAATTCTTCAGAAACGTACTTTTGAATGTTTTCTTGTACTTTTAAGCCACTCAGATACCTACGGGCCGGAAAGTGCAACGAAACCATCAAATTTTAGCTAGAAACTGTATTTTTGTCGATTTTTATTGAATTTGAATATATTTCAACGTTTTTGATGGTTCTGAGCCACAAAAACTTAAAGCATGCAGAATCGACTCAGAATAGGAAAAGGAGACGTTTAGGTCAATTTTATGCATTCTGGCGTTCGTAGATACAAGAAAACTGTTAAAATTCTTCAGAAACGTCACTTTTGAAGTGTTTTCTTGTACTTTTAAGCCATCAGATACCTACGGGCTCGGAAAGTGCAACGAAACATCAAATTTTAGCTAGAACTGTATTTTGTCGATTTTTATTGAATTTGAATATATTTCAACGTTTTTTGATGGTTCTGAGCCACCAAACACACTTAAGCATGCAGAATCGACTCAGAATAGGAAAAGGAGACGTTTAGGTCAATTTTATGCATTCTGGCGTTCGTAGATACAAGAAAACTGTTAAAATTCTTCAGAAACGTCACTTTTGAAGTGTTTTCTGTACTTTTAAGCCACTCAGATACCCACGGGCTCGGAAAGTGCAACGAAACCATCAAATTTTAGCTAGAAACTGTATTTTTGTCGATTTTTATTGAATTTGAACTATATTTCAACGTTTTTGATGGTTCTGAGCCACCAAACACACTTAAAGCATGCAGAATCGACTCAGAATAGGAAAAGGAGACGTTTAGGTCAATTTTATGCATTCTGGCGTTCGTAGATACAAGAAAACTGTTAAAATTCTTCAGAAACGTCACTTTTGAAGTGTTTTCTTGTACTTTTAAGCCATCAGATACCCTACGGGCTCGGAAAGTGCAACGAAACCATCAAATTTTAGCTAGAAACTGTATTTTTGTCGATTTTTATGAATTTGAACTATATTTCAACGTTTTTTGATGGTTCTGAGCCACCAAACACACTTAAAGCATGCAGAATCGATCAGAATAGGAAAAGGAGACGTTTAGGTCAATTTTATGCATTCTGGCGTTCGTAGATACAAGAAAACTGTTAAAATTCTTCAGAAACGTCACTTTTGAAGTGTTTTTCTTGTACTTTTAAGCCACTCAGATACCCTACGGGCTCGGAAAGTGCAACGAAACCATCAAATTTTAGCTAGAAAACTGTATTTTTGTCGATTTTTATTGAATTTGAACTATATTTCAACGTTTTTTGATGGTTCTGAGCACCAAACACACTTAAAGCATGCAGAATCGATCAGAATAGGAAAGGAGAGTTTAGGTCAATTTTATGCATTCTGGCGTTGTAGATACAAGAAAACTGTTAAAATTCTTCAGAAACGTCACTTTTGAAGTGTTTTCTTGTACTTTTAAGCCACTCAGATACCTCGGGCTCGGAAAGTGCAACGAACCATCAAATTTTAGCTAGAAACTGTATTTTTGTCGATTTTTATTGAATTTGAAATATATTTCAACGTTTTTGATGGTTCTGAGCCACCAAACCACT
Source organism: Zophobas atratus (assembly GCA_022388445.1). Lineage (NCBI taxonomy): Eukaryota > Metazoa > Arthropoda > Insecta > Coleoptera > Tenebrionidae > Zophobas > Zophobas atratus. Next base: position 83,918 of record JAKCWB010000025.1, on the reverse strand, counting down.
TAAAGCATGCAGAATCGATCAGAATAGGAAAAGGAGACGTTTAGGTCAATTTTATGCATTCTGGCGTTCGTAGATACAAGAAAACTGTTAAATTCTTCAGAAACGTCACTTTTGAAGTGTTTTCTTGTACTTTTAAGCCATCAGATACCTACGGGCTCGGAAAGTGCAACGAAACCATCAAATTTTAGCTAGAAACTGTATTTTTGTCGATTTTTATTGAATTTGAACTATATTTCAACGTTTTTGATGGTTCTGAGCCACCAAACACACTTAAGCATGCAGAATCGACTCAGATAGGAAAAGGAGACGTTTAGGTCAATTTTATGCATTCTGGCGTTCGTAGATACAAGAAAACTGTTAAAATTTCTAGAAACGTCACTTTTGAAGTGTTTTCTTGTACTTTTAAGCCATCAGATACCTACGGGCTCGGAAAGTGCAACGAAACCATCAAATTTTAGCTAGAAACTGTATTTTTGTCGATTTTTATTGAATTTGAACTATATTTCAACGTTTTTTGATGGTTCTGAGCCACCAAACACACTTAAAGCATGCAGAATCGACTCAGAATAGGAAAGGAGACGTTTAGGTAATTTTATGCATTCTGGCGTTCGTAGATACAAGAAAACTGTTAAAATTCTTCAGAAACGTCATTTTGAAGTGTTTTCTTGTACTTTTAAGCCACTCAGATACCCTACGGGCTCGGAAAGTGCAACGAAACCATCAAATTTTAGCTAGAAACTGTATTTTTGTCGATTTTTATTGAATTTGAACTATATTTCAACGTTTTTTGATGGTTCTGAGCCACCAAACAACTTAAAGCATGCAGAATCGACTCAGAATAGGAAAAGGAGACGTTTAGGTCAATTTTATGCATTCTGGCGTTCGTAGATACAAGAAAACTGTTAAAATTCTTCAGAAACGTCACTTTTCAAGTGTTTTCTTGTACTTTTAAGCCACTCAGATACCCTACGGGCTCGGAAAGTGCAACGAAACCATCAAATTTTAGCTAGAAACTGTATTTTGTCCGATTTTTATTGAATTTGAACTATATTTCAACGATTTTTGATGGTTCTGAGCCACCAAACACACTTAAAGCATGCAGAATCGACTCAGAATAGGAAAAGGAGACGTTTAGGTCAATTTTATGCATTCTGGCGTTCGTAGATACAAGAAAACTGTTAAAATTCTTCAGAAACGTCACTTTTGAAGTGTTTTCTGTACTTTTAAGCCACTCAGATACCTACGGGCTCGGAAAGTGCAACGAAACCATCAAATTTTAGCTAGAAACTGTATTTTTGTCGATTTTTATTGAATTTGAACTATATTTCAACGATTTTTGATGGTTCTGAGCCACCAAACACACTTAAAGCATGCAGAATCGACTCAGAATAGGAAAAGGAGACGTTTAGGTCAATTTTATGCATTCTGGCGTTCGTAGATACAAGAAAACTGTTAAAATTCTTCAGAAACGTCACTTTTGAAGTGTTTTCTTGTACTTTTAAGCCACTCAGATACCCTACGGGCTTTTTTTTTTTTTTTTTTTTTTTTTTTTTTTTTTTTTTTTTTTTTTTTTTTTTTTTTTTTTTTTTTTTTTTTTTTAGCTAGAAACTGTATTTTTGTCGATTTTTATGAATTTGAACTATATTTCAACGATTTTTGATGGTTCTGAGCCACCAAACACACTTAAAGCATGCAGATCGACTCAGAATAGGAAAAGGAGACGTTTAGGTCAATTTTATGCATTCTGCGTTCGTAGATACAAGAAACTGTTAAAATTCTTCAGAAACGTCACTTTTGAAGTGTTTTCTTGTACTTTTAAGCCACTCAGATACCTCGGGCTCGGAAAGTGCAACGAAACCATCAAATTTTAGCTAGAAACTGTATTTTTGTCGATTTTTATGAATTGAACTATATTTCAACGATTTTTGATGGTTCTGAGCCACCAAACACACTTAAAGCATGCAGAATCGACTCAGAATAGGAAAAGGAGACGTTTAGGTCAATTTTAGCATTCTGGCGTTCGTAGATACAAGAAAACTGTTAAAATTCTTCAGAACGTCACTTTTGAAGTGTTTTTCTTGTACTTTTAAGCCACTCAGATACCCTAGGGCTCGGAAAGTGCAACGAAACCATCAAATTTTAGCTAGAAACTGTATTTTTGTCGATTTTTATTGAATTTGAACTTATTTCAACGATTTTTGATGGTTCTGAGCCACCAAACACACTTAAAGCATGCAGAATCGACTCAGAATAGGAAAAGGAGACGTTTAGGTCAATTTTATGCATTCTGGCGTTCGTAGATACAAGAAAACTGTTAAAATTCTTCAGAAACGTCACTTTTGAAGTGTTTTCTTGTACTTTTAAGCCACTCAGATACCTACGGGCTGCATTCTGGCGTTCGTAGATACAAGAAAACTGTTAAAATTCTTCAGAAACGTCACTTTTGAAGTTTTTCTTGTACTTTTAAGCCACTCAGATACCCACGGGCTCGGAAAGTGCAACGAAACATCAATTTTAGCTAGAAACTGTATTTTTGTCGATTTTTATTGAATTTGAACTATATTTCAACGATTTTTGATGGTTCTGAGCCACCAAACACACTTAAAGCATGCAGAATCGACTCAGAATAGGAAAGGAGACGTTTAGGTCAATTTATGCATTCTGGCGTTCGTAGATACAAGAAAACTGTTAAAATTCTTCAGAAACGTCATTTTGAAGTGTTTTCTTGTACTTTTAAGCCACTCAGATACCCTACGGGCTCGGAAAGTGCAACGAAACATCAAATTTTAGCTAGAAACTGTATTTTGTCGATTTTTATTGAATTTGAACTATATTTCAACGATTTTTGATGGTTCTGAGCCACCAAACACACTTAAAGCATGCAGAATCGACTCAGAATAGGAAAGGAGACGTTTAGGTCAATTTATGCATTCTGGCGTTCGTAGATACAAGAAAACTGTTAAAATTCTTCAGAAACATCACTTTTGAAGTGTTTTCTTGTACTTTTAAGCCACTCAGATACCCACGGGTCGGAAAGTGCAACGAAACCATCAAATTTAGCTAGAAACTGTATTTTTGTCGATTTTTATTGAATTTGAATATATTTCAACGATTTTTGATGGTTCTGAGCCACCAAACACACTTAAAGCATGCAGAATCGACTCAGAATAGGAAAAGGGACGTTTAGGTCAATTTTATGCATTCTGGCGTTCGTAGATACAAGAAACTGTTAAAATTCTTCAGAACGTCACTTTTGAAGTGTTTTCTTGTACTTTTAAGCCACTCAGATACCCTACGGGCTCGGAAAGTGCAACGAAACCATCAAATTTTAGCTAGAAACTGTATTTTTGTCGATTTTTATGAATTTGAATATATTTCAACGATTTTTGATGGTTCTGAGCCACCAAACACACTTAAAGCATGCAGAATCGACTCAGAATAGGAAAAGGAGACGTTTAGGTCAATTTATGCATTCTGGCGTTCGTAGATACAAGAAACTGTTAAAATTCTTCAGAAACGTCACTTTTGAAGTGTTTTCTTGTACTTTTAAGCCACTCAGATACCCTACGGGCTCGGAAAGTGCAACGAAACCATCAAATTTTAGCTAGAAACTGTATTTTTGTCGATTTTTATTGAATTTGAACTATATTTCAACGATTTTTGATGGTTCTGAGCCACCAAACACACTTAAAGCATGCAGAATCGATCAGAATAGGAAAAGGAGACGTTTAGGTCAATTTATGCATTCTGGCGTTCGTAGATACAAGAAAACTGTTAAAATTCTTCAGAAACGTCACTTTTGAAGTGTTTTCTTGTACTTTTAAGCCACTCAGATACCCAGGGCTCGGAAAGTGCAACGAAACCATCAAATTTTAGCTAGAAACTGTATTTTTGTCGATTTTTATTGAATTTGAACTATATTTCAACGATTTTTGATGGTTCTGAGCCACCAAACACACTTAAAGCATGCAGAATCGACTCAGAATAGGAAAAGGAGACGTTTAGGTCAATTTTATGCATTCTGGCGTTCGTAGATACAAGAAAACTGTTAAAATTCTTCAGAAACGTCACTTTTGAAGTGTTTTCTTGTACTTTTAAGCCACTCAAACCAACGGGCTCGGAAAGTGCAACGAAACCATCAAATTTTAGCTAGAAACTGTATTTTTGTCGATTTTATTGAATTTGAATATATTTCAACGATTTTTGATGGTTCTGAGCCACAAACACACTTAAAGCATGCAGAATCGACTCAGAATAGGAAAAGGAGACGTTTAGGTCAATTTTATGCATTCTGGCGTTCGTAGATACAAGAAAACTGTTAAAATTCTTCAGAACGTCACTTTTGAAGTGTTTTCTTGTACTTTTAAGCCACTCGATACCCACGGGCTCGGAAAGTGCAACGAAACCATCAAATTTTAGCTAGAAACTGTATTTTTGTCGATTTTTATTGAATTTGAACTATATTTCAACGATTTTTGATGGTTCTGAGCCACCAAACACACTTAAAGCATGCAGAATCGATCAGAATAGGAAAGGAGACGTTTAGGTCAATTTATGCATTCTGGCGTTCGTAGATACAAGAAAACTGTTAAAATTCTTCAGAAACGTCATTTGAAGTGTTTTCTTGTACTTTTAAGCACTCAGATACCCACGGGCTCGGAAAGTGCAACGAAACCATCAAATTTTAGCTAGAAACTGTATTTTTGTCGATTTTTATTGAATTTGAACTATATTTCAACGATTTTTGATGGTTCTGAGCCACCAAACACACTTAAGCATGCAGAATCGACTCAGAATAGGAAAAGGAGACGTTTAGGTCAATTTTATGCATTCAGGCGTACGTAGATACAAGAAAGCTGTTAAAATTCTTCAGAACCGTCACTTTTGAAGTGTTTTCTTGTACTTTTAAGCCACTCGATACCCTACGGGCTCGGAAAGTGCAACGAAACCATCAAATTTTAGCTAGAAACTGTATTTTTGTCGATTTTTATTGAATTTGAACTATATTTCAACGATTTTTGATGGTTCTGAGCCACCAAACACACTTAAAGCATGCAGAATCGAATCAGAATAGGAAAAGGAGACGTTTAGGTCAATTTATGCATTCTGGCGTTCGTAGATACAAGAAAACTGTTAAAATTCTTCAGAAACGTCACTTTTGAAGTGTTTTCTTGTACTTTTAAGCCACTCAGATACCCTAGGGCTCGGAAAGTGCAACGAAACCATCAAATTTTAGCTAGAAACTGTATTTTTGTCGATTTTTATTGAATTTGAACTATATTTCAACGATTTTTGATGGTTCTGAGCCACCAAACACACTTAAAGCATGCAGAATCGACTCAGAATAGGAAAAGGAGACGTTTAGGTCAATTTTATGCATTCTGGCGTTCGTAGATACAAGAAAACTGTTAAAATTCTTCAGAAACGTCACTTTTGAAGTGTTTTCTTGTACTTTTAAGCCACTCAGAAATCCTACGGGCTCGGAAAGTGCAACGAAACCATCAAATTTAGCTAGAAACTGTATTTTTGTCGATTTTTATTGAATTTGAACTATATTTCAACGATTTTTGATGGTTCTGAGCCACCAAACACACTTAAAGCATGCAGAATCGACTCAGAATAGGAAAAGGAGACGTTTAGGTCAATTTTATGCATTCTGGCGTTCGTAGATACAAGAAAACTGTTAAAATTCTTCAGAAACGTCACTTTTGAAGTGTTTTCTTGTACTTTTTAAGCCACTCAGATACCCTACGGGCTCGGAAAGTGCAACGAAACCATCAAATTTTAGCTAGAAACTGTATTTTTGTCGATTTTTATTGAATTTGAACTATATTTCAACGATTTTTGATGGTTCTGAGCCACCAAACACACTTAAAGCATGCAGAATCGACTCAGAATAGGAAAAGGAGACGTTTAGGTCAATTTTATGCATTCTGGCGTTCGTAGATACAAGAAAACTGTTAAAATTCTTCAGAAACGTCACTTTTGAAGTGTTTTCTTGTACTTTTAAGCCACTCAGATACCCTACGGGCTCGGAAAGTGCAACGAAACCATCAAATTTTAGCTAGAAACTGTATTTTTGTCGATTTTTATTGAATTTGAACTATATTTCAACGATTTTTGATGGTTCTGAGCCACCAAACACACTTAAAGCATGCAGAATCGACTCAGAATAGGAAAAGGAGACGTTTAGGTCAATTTTATGCATTCTGGCGTTCGTAGATACAAGAAAACTGTTAAAATTCTTCAGAAACTCACTTTTGAAGTGTTTTTCTTGTACTTTTAAGCCACTCAGATACCCTACGGGCTCGGAAAGTGCAACGAAACCATCAAATTTTAGCTAGAAACTGTATTTTTGTCGATTTTTATTGAATTTGAACTATATTTCAACGATTTTTGATGGTTCTGAGCCACCAAACACACTTAAAGCATGCAGAATCGACTCAGAATAGGAAAAGGAGACGTTTAGGTCAATTTTATGCATTCTGGCGTACGTAGATACAAGAAAACTGTTAAAATTCTTCAGAACGTCACTTTTGAAGTGTTTTCTTGTACTTTTAAGCCACTCAGATACCCTAACGGGCTCGGAAAGTGCAACGAAACCATCAAATTTTAGTTAGAAACTGTATTTTTGTCGATTTTTATTGAATTTGAACTATATTTCAACGATTTTTGATGGTTCTGAGCCACCAAACACACTTAAAGCATGCAGAATCGACTCAGAATAGGAAAAGGAGACGTTTAGGTCAATTTTATGCATTCTGGCGTTCGTAGATACAAGAAAACTGTTAAAATTCTTCAGAAACGTCACTTTTGAAGTGTTTTCTTGTACTTTTAAGCCACTCAGATACCCTACGGGCTCGGAAAGTGCAACGAAACCATCAAATTTTAGCTAGAAACTGTATTTTTGTCGATTTTTATTGAATTTGAAGTATATTTCAACGATTTTTGATGGTTCTGAGCCACCAAACACACTTAAAGCATGCAGAATCGACTCAGAATAGGAAAAGGAGACGTTTAGGTCAATTTTATGCATTCTGGCGTACGTAGATACAAGAAAGCTGTTAAAATTCTTCAGAACCGTCACTTTTGAAGTGTTTTCTTGTACTTTTAAGCCACTCAGATACCCTACGGGCTCGGAAAGTGCAACGAAACCATCAAATTTTAGCTAGAAAACTGTATTTTTGTCGATTTTTATTGAATTTGAACTATATTTCAACGATTTTGATGGTTCTGAGCCACCAAACACACTTAAAGCATGCAGAATCGACTCAGAATAGGAAAAAGGAGACGTTTAGGTCAATTTCATGCATTCTGGCGTTCGTAGATACAAGAAAACTGTTAAAATTCTTCAGAAACGTCACTTTTGAAGTGTTTTCTTGTACTTTTAAGCCACTCAGATACCCAATGGGCTCGGAAAGTGCAACGAAACCATCAAATTTTAGCTAGAAACTGTATTTTTGTCGATTTTTATTGAATTTGAACTATATTTCAACGATTTTTGATGGTTCTGAGCCACCAAACACACTTAAAGCATGCAGAATCGACTCAGAATAGGAAAAGGAGACGTTTAGGTCAATTTTATGCATTCTGGCGTTCGTAGATACAAGAAAACTGTTAAAATTCTTCAGAAACGTCACTTTTGAAGTGTTTTCTTGTACTTTTAAGCCACTCAGAAATCCTACGGGCTCGGAAAGTGCAACGAAACCATCAAATTTTAGCTAGAAACTGTATTTTTGTCGATTTTTATTGAATTTGAACTATATTTCAACGATTTTTGATGGTTCTGAGCCACCAAACACACTTAAAGCATGCAGAATCGACTCAGAATAGAAAAGGAGACGTTTAGGTCAATTTTATGCATTCTGGCGTTCGTAGATACAAGAAAACTGTTAAAATTCTTCAGAAACGTCACTTTTGAAGTGTTTTCTTGTACTTTTAAGCCACTCAGATACCCTACGGGCTCGAAAAGTGCAACGAAACCATCAAATTTTAGCTAGAAACTGTATTTTTGTCGATTTTTATTGAATTTGAACTATATTTCAACGATTTTTGATGGTTCTGAGCCACCAAACACACTTAAAGCATGCAGAATCGACTCAGAATAGGAAAAGGAGACGTTTAGGTCAATTTTATGCATTCTGGCGTTCGTAGATACAAGAAAACTGTTAAAATTCTTCAGAAACGTCAATTTTGAAGTGTTTTCTTGTACTTTTAAGCCACTCAGATACCCAACGGGCTCGGAAAGTGCAACGAAACCATCAAATTTTAGCTAGAAACTGTATTTTTGTCGATTTTTATTGAATTTGAACTATATTTCAACGATTTTTGATGGTTCTGAGCCACCAAACACACTTAAAGCATGCAGAATCGACTCAGAATAGGAAAAGGAGACGTTTAGGTCAATTTTATGCATTCTGGCGTTCGTAGATACAAGAAAACTGTTAAAATTCTTCAGAAACATCACTTTTGAAGTGTTTTCTTGTACTTTTAAGCCACTCAGATACCCAACGGGCTCGGAAAGTGCAACGAAACCATCAAATTTTAGCTAGAAACTGTATTTTTGTCGATTTTTATTGAATTTGAAGTATATTTCAACGATTTTTGATGGTTCTGAGCCACCAAACACACTTAAAGCATGCAGAATCGACTCAGAATAGGAAAAGAGACGTTTAGGTCAATTTTATGCATTCTGGCGTACGTAGATACAAGAAAGCTGTTAAAATTCTTCAGAACCGTCGCTTTTGAAGTGTTTTCTTGTACTTTTAAGCCACTCAGATACCCAACGGGCTCGGAAAGTGCAACGAAACCATCAAATTTTAGTTAGAAACTGTATTTTTGTCGATTTTTATTGAATTTGAACTATATTTCAACGATTTTTGATGGTTCTGAGCCACCAAACACACTTAAAGCATCCAGAATCGACTCAGAATAGGAAAAGGAGACGTTTAGGTCAATTTTATGCATTCTGACGTTCGTAGATACAAGAAAACTGTTAAAATTCTTCAGAAACGTCACTTTTGAAGTGTTTTCTTGTACTTTTAAGCCACTCAGATACCCTACGGGCTCGGAAAGTGCAACGAAACCATCAAATTTTAGCTAGAAACTGTATTTTTGTCGATTTTTATTGAATTTGAACTATATTTCAACGATTTTTGATGGTTCTGAGCCACCAAACACACTTAAAGCATGCAGAATCGACTCAGAATAGGAAAAGGAGACGTTTAGGTCTATTTTATGCATTCTGGCATTCGTAGGTACAAGAAAACTGTTAAAATTCTTCAGAAACGTAATTTGATGGTATCGTTGCACTTTCCGAGCCCGTAGGGTATCTGAGTGGCTTAAAAGTACAAGAAAACACCTCAAAAGTGACGTTTCTGAAGAATTTTAACAGTTTTCTTGTATCTACGAACGTCAGAATGCATAAAATTGACCTAAACGTCTCCTTTTCCTATTCTGAGTCGATTCTGCATGCTTTAAGTGTGTTTGGTTGCTCAGAACCATCAAAAATCGTTGAAATATAGTTCAAATTTAATAAAAATCCACAAAAATACAGTTTCTAGCTAAAATTTGATGGTTTCGTTGCACTTTCCGAGCCCGTAGGGTATCTGAGTGGCTTAAAAGTACAAGAAAACACTTCAAAAGTGACGTTTCTGAAGAATTTTAACAGTTTTCTTGTATCTACGAATGCCAGAATGCATAAAATTGACCTAAACGTCTCCTTTTCCTATTCTGAGTCGATTCTGCATGCTTTAAATGTGTTTGGTGGCTCAGAACCATCAAAAGTCGTTGAAATATAGTTCAAATTCAATAAAAATCGACAAAAATACAGTTTCTAGCTAAAATTTGATGGTTTCGTTGCACTTTCCGAGCCCGTTGGGTATCTGAGTGGCTTAAAAGTACAAGAAAACACTTCAAAAGTGACGTTTGTGAAGAATTTTAACAGTTTTCTTGTATCTACGAACGTCAGAATGCATAAAATTGACCTAAACGTCTCCTTTTCCTATTCTGAGTCGATTCTGCATGCTTTAAGTGTGTTTGGTGGCTCAGAACCATCAAAAATCGTTGAAATATAGTTCAAATTCAATAAAAATCGACAAAAATACAGTTTCTAGCTAAAATTTGATGGTTTCGTTGCACTTTCCGAGCCCGTAGGGTATCTGAGTGGCTTAAAAGTACAAGAAAACACTTCAAAAGTGACGTTTCTGAAGAATTTTAACAGTTTTCTTGTATCTGCGAACGCCAGAATGCATAAAATTGACCTAAACGTCTCCTTTTCCTATTCTGAGTCGATTCTGCATGCTTTAAGTGTGTTTGGTGGCTCAGAACCATCAAAAATCGTTGAAATATAGTTCAAATTCAATAAAAATCGACAAAAATACAGTTTCTAGCTAAAATTTGATGGTTTCGTTGCACTTTCCGAGCCCGTAGGGTATCTGAGTGGCTTAAAAGTACAAGAAAACACTTCAAAAGTGACGTTTCTGAAGAATTTTAACAGTTTTCTTGTATCTGCGAACGCCAGAATGCATAAAATTGACCTAAACGTCTCCTTTTCCTATTCTGAGTCGATTCTGCATGCTTTAAGTGTGTTTGGTGGCTCAGAACCATCAAAAATCGTTGAAATATAGTTCAAATTCAATAAAAATCGACAAAAATACAGTTTCTAGCTAAAATTTGATGGTTTCGTTGCACTTTCCGAGCCCGTAGGGTATCTGAGTGGCTTAAAAGTACAAGAAAACACTTCAAAAGTGACGTTTGTGACGTCAAACTGCTTAAACAGGCGTTGCGATAGGTGGCGGCCAGCCAGCTAGTCGTGTGGGTGGGTTTCAAAAAAAAAGAGAAAAATTATTAGGGCGCCACGAGTTCGTTATAACGCCTCTATCGCAATCGTCTAATCCTGTTTTGCCTCCCCAAACTCGAAAAGAGCAGCTAGCAACCCGCAATGAGGGAAAAAAGAACAAATTTATATCTGCAGTCTATATTGTACGGTAAACAGGAAAAAAGAGTCTAGTTAAATGATGATAATGACAGATAGTGTTTCTAAAATATAATCCAAGACCAAAAAAACAGTGAAAGTTGTAACAAGGCTGAAATTGTTACGTTGTGAGATTGTCACACAATGAGTGAAACGTAAGTCAATATCAACTAAATGTATAAACAAATAAATAAGACCAAGTTGTTATTATATTTCGCGCACATTATCGTCAACCGATGTTCGTGAACGTACCTTATATCAAACGCAGAGCGCATCAGCTGAGTCGAACGGCGTCTTATCAGTAACGTGATATGAAAATAAGCGATAACGCAACCAACCAACAAAATAGCGCTCCCAAAATAACAACCGGTGCACAAGTTATACCACAGTGAGGTGAAGCCCCAATTGCAGGACTACAATAATTAGGTAAGTTACACAAGTAAACCTAAATAAAAAAAAAAGTGAATAAAATCGACAATGGCACAAAAAAATGCCAAAATTAAACTGTTACAACGAGGTTATGATATTATCGTAATATACGCTCGCACGATCGTAGGTAGGATGGTATTCCGGGTACTTATCGTTCCGGTGTCCTCCACGTCACCTTCAGCTAGATGGAAGGGTTCTCCTCAAAAAGGATTCGGGAATCCGGATTTAAGTCATAATCGAGCAATCACAGCAAGACCCCGAAAATCGTGGCTCCAGGAGCTGCTGAATTTTCCTTTAGCGTCCAGGCAATGAAGCACCAAACGAAGGGAACTTGGTGGAAAACTCCGGGTGAGTAGTACACTCCAATAATAAAAGCCTAAAAAAAACGAAGTTCTAGAAAATTCGCCAGGAAATTGACAATGGGGCACAAATTGGTTCATCGACGAGAAAAGTTGAAACTGTGAGAATATTTAATCATTTTACCTCTGGATGGGCGAGGCTGCTTTAGATATTGAGGGTGTGGTGGCGTCCAAAAAAAATCCAACAAACGTTGCGTGCTTTGCAAGCACCTTTTCCTCCGGTTTTTTCCAAAATCCGACACAATAAGTCGTTTGAGTAAGACCTTAGCGACAATTACTCCAAGCAATTTCACCAATCTAAACTTTTAGGTCTCTCAAAGCTAAAAATTCCGGGAACAGAATTCGCACAACCACACAAGAAAGTTAGCAAAAATCTAACGGATGAAGATATTTTTTTTTTGCCTCAAAAAAGTGATCCGTCATCGGCAGAAGCCTTCCCGCCTTTTTAGGAACCAATTAGAATTAAGTTTATTTTCGACAAGATGGTGTCAATTCCGGTGGCGCTGTTGTTCAGTTCGAGTCAAAAATCCCTATTTCAGATGACAAGGCGACAGGGTTGCCAAAAGATGATGACGTGTTTTGTTTACAGTAACCTCAAATGGTGAACAACATAAAAGGTTTGCGAGGGACGCTATTCTGGCATAAATATAATAAGTGTAAACTATGATGGAATGTTTAATAAAACGGTATCCTATTTTTATGCCGTTACAAATCCCCCCTTTACCTCCTAAGAAATTTTCTCAGAAGAAAATTTCTAAGTAAATCGCTAACTGCATGATAGAAATTTCCACCCTAGCACGCTACGATGCGCGTCTATGCTGAAGAAAGAAAGAACAAGTACACATAAGAAAACATGGCCATTAAAACTTAAAGGATAATCCGACCCAAGAGTAACCCCTTTTGTCTGTCGACACACTCAACCAAACCAGACACATTCGGTATCATTGTGGGAAAAAAACTAGTAAAAATCAAGAGTAAAAAGCTCCATCAGGACCTCTCAACCCTAAAAATCATTGCAACTAAACAAAGATACCATCTGAAACCTACGCGATGTTAATCGAAGCGCCTGTTTCATAACATTCAACCCGAGAAAACCAAAGAATAACCAAACGACAAAGCTCAATCCGACAACTGTATGGATACCAATCTAGTAGACATCAGAAAAAGTTTACAATACACAATATAACGTAACCACAGTTCAAACCCAAATCAAAGTAAGCAAACCTTTTCCAATGACTATCTCGCTTTTTGTGGGCCTCCTACACACTGCCAAGCTAAAGGCATTTGACGTATTCTGGGATTTTAGGACGACCAGATCGAAAATGTCCCCGGCCGCGCCAAAACGGCCACTGCTTGTCGGTGATTAATCCGGCTCTTCCTCAGCTGGATCAGCCTTAAGGTCCTTTGCGTTCCACATTCCTGCATGTCTGCCTAGTCCAGTCGCCAATTCATAAGTCCAAGGATTCAATCGCTTTGAAACTACAAAAGGACCGATATATTTAGGAAGAAGCTTTGAGGTAACATAATCTCCGCCTTTGGACAGCGCCATATTTCTTCGCCAAACCTTCTGTCCCAGATCAAACTGGACATCACGGCGTCGAAGATTATATTGCTTTTGAGTGCGTAACATGGCCGCTTGCAATTTTTGTCTTACGTCTTCGTACAAACGTGCAAAACCTTTTACACGATCTTCCACCGGTTCAGAGTCATCTATTGGCTGGTTAGCTCCAGATCCATCCAAACAAATATGTCGACCAAAATTGATAAAATACGGGCTCTGACCTGTAGACTCGTGCTTTGCCGTGCGAAGGGCGCAAGCAACCTTTGGTAGAATATCTTCCCAATCTCGGTGATCTTTTTTTTCCCGAAGATAAGACCGTAGCATCGCATTCATTGAGCGATGGACTCTTTCCACTGCGTTGGCTTGTGGATGATATAACGGAGTGAAGCTCAACTTTGTGTGGTAGGTGTCAGTCAACGTTTTCAATTCTCGCCCCACAAACTGTTTTCCATTGTCACAGATAATTTTATGCGGAACTCCAAACATACAAAACACTCGCTCCTCGAGCAACTTAGCTATCTGCGCACTTTTTGCTGTTCGTAAGGGCAGTAACAATACAAATTTTGAAAAATAATCCAACACAGACAAGATATATAATTTACCATGACGTGATTTAGGAAGAGGACCCACCAAATCGACACAAATAACCTCCCATGGTCTAGAAACTTCTCTACCGCACATAAGTCCTGCTGGACGGTTCTGTTGTGGCTTGCTTGTGAGGCAAACATGACACTTCCGAACATACGCGGCGACATCCTTTCTCATTCCTGGCCAGAAATAATTTTCACAAAGACGATGGTAAGTTATGCGAACGCCTGTATGACCAGCTAACTGGTCGTCGTGGAAACGTTTCAATAAAGCTACGCGTTGGGATTTAGGAACGACGGGTTTCCAGGAATAAACTTCTCCTGCCAGTTCTGGGTACTCGTTTCGCACTCTTCGGAAAAGCTTACGGTCTTCAACATGCCACAACGGAAAATCTAAAGGAAAATCGCTGACTTCTTTTAGCATCTTCAAATACCACTTATCGGCCCCTTCTGGCTCCAAGCTTCCAACGACTGGAACAGCCCTAGATAGAGCGTCAGGCACCACATGTTCGCGTCCTTTCCTATGAATTACTTCAAAGTTATACTGTTGAAGTTTCACACTCCACCTGGCTAATCGTCCAGTAGGATCCTTTAAACTGTGGAGCCACTTCAAGCTGAAGTGGTCGGTTATAACGGAAAATCGCGACCCTTCAACATATGGCCTAAACTTGGAAATTCCGAACAAGACAGCCAGACATTCCTTCTCGGTGACACTAAATTTTCGCTCTCGGTGATCTAGTGAGCGGCTAACGTAGGCAACGACGTGTTCACCGTCTGGATGAATTTGACTCAGCACTGCCCCTAAACCATAGTCGCTGGCATCTGCTTGTATCGTGAAAGACAACGAAAAATCTGGACACCGCAATACTAGGGCAGAAATCAGAAAATCTTTAATTTTACCGAACGCACTCTCAGCTTCTTCACTCCACTCAAACTTACAGCCCTTGCGAATCAATCTATTGATGGGAGCAGCTACCGTCGAAAAGTTCGGAATGAACCGGCGGTACCAAGAAGCCATATCCATAAATCGACGGACTTCAGTGACGGTTTTCGGTGCTGGATAGTCCAAAATTGAGCGAACCTTGTCCGGATCGACTCGAAGACCCTCTCTGTCTACAACGTAGCCTAGATATCGAAGCTCAGACCTACACAATTGACACTTATCACGCCCCAGGGTTAATCCAGCGGCACGTAGCCGACGAAAAACTTCCCTCAAGACCTCAATGTGCTTATCAAAGCTGTGGGTAACCACCACAATGTCATCTAAATATACAAAAACATACGGCTCCAGATCAACCCCTAGGACGCGATCAATGAGTCTCTGCCATGTCGCAGGAGCATTGTGAAGCCCAAACGGCATCCTTTTAAATTGAAAAAGGCCTCTTCCAGGAACAACAAAAGCGGTTATGGGACGAGATTCCTCAGTCACAGGTACTTGCCAGTAGGCACTTTTTACATCGAGACTTGACAGATAGCAGGCATCTCGCAACTTGTCTAGAGTATTAGTCACAAATGGAAGTGGGGAAGCGTCGCGCGTAGTTACGCTGTTGACCTTCCTGAAATCAACGCAAAAGCGATAATTACCATCCTTTTTGCGGACCAACACAATTGGTGAACTCCAAGGAGAGTTCGACGGTTCTACAATACCATGAGCCAACATCTCGTCCAGTTCTTTGTTTACAGCGGTCTGTAGAGCTGGTGAAAGTGGGTAATGCCTCTGTTTAATAGGCTCAACGTCTGATTTTACCCTTATCTGATGTTCGACCAGGGTAGTGCAACCTATTTTTCCGTTTGACGCAGGCAGTTCGTCCTCAATCAACCCGCTTAAAATGGTTTTCTGCTCTTCGCCGAGATCATCCGTTTCTTTTATAACAGCTACTTGTGGAACTTTGCTAAAAGACCATTCCCCATGTCTTAAATCGGGGACAATTCCCATTTTTCGCCAGAAATCGGTACCTAGAATTAAATTTAGAGGTAACGACTGCACCGCTAACACCTCTATCACCCGAACTCTATCACGTAACCGAAAAGGAACTCGAATAACACCACTGACTGAACAATGTTCTCCGTTCGCTACCTTACACGATGTCACATCCGATTTCGTATCAATCTCCAACCCCAACTTATGCAAAAATGAAATACCAAGGCTGCCTACTATGGTACGACTCGCACCAGAATCTAATAAACCCAAAATTTCTCTACCTAACACTGACACGGATAAATATGGGCGCTCGTCGTCCAAGACGCTAGCTAAGATAAAGTCCAAATTATTACACAAAAATTGAGGAAGTGGAGACGACTAACTGTCCGGTTCAACAGGAGGCGAGTTCCCTGTCCGGACCTTGAGTGACCCGCTCTTGCGTTTCCCTGATTTTTACATTTAGGGCAAGTGTTGACCGTGAATCCCGGTGCTTTGCATTTGAAGCACTTTAAGCTTCTGGGTTCTTGGCAATCCCGAGCGAAGTGACCTGTCTTGTGGCAATTAAAACAGGTACGCTGTTTTGATGAATACACCGTCGCCACACTACTGACTGGCTCTACATATGCCAAGGAAGGCTCGACACAATCGCGCGGGCGTCTCGTTGGTGGTCTGTAGTTGTCAACTCTATGTTTCTTGACCTCCAACTTTAGGCACTCGATCTCCAACTCCGATATAGACTGTACCTCCGGCAATTGTTCGGTATAAAAAGGTGCCAAATTGCGGGAGACGATGCTCAATCGGACCGATTCCGCTATGTCTCCATGTCTATTAAACAATGTCGTCATAGAAGATAGATACTCGATAATCTTCTCGTTTGGCCCCTGTGTTCTCGACAAAATTTCGTCGAACAAGCGTGCCTTGTAGTCCGGGGGTAAGTAGTGCTGTTGCAATAATTTCGACAAGTCGGACCATGTGTGACACCTATCACGGACTGTCCTGAACCAATTTAACACTTTACCTTCAAACAGATCGGCCGCTGACCGGAAAAGATCTCTTTCAGCGACTCCTCGAGCGACTCGCAATTCATCCACTCTCTCAAGAAATGCGGTGACCGTCATGTCACGAGACTCACCGTTGAACTTTAAGCCCCACTTATGTACAGGAACTACAGTGCTCCTTGGTGGTGCTGGTACGGGTACAAATTGAGGAACTACCACTGGTGGTACTACTGAACTTCTCCTCAAAACAGATTCTTGCCAAAGTGTCGACGTATTGGGTGGAGCATCATCATCTGTTTCTTCTTCTTCTGCCTCCTCGTCTTCACCATTTTCACCGTCCCCACCATTAGCTGTTTCTGCTAGTAACGAGCTGTTGAGCCTCCGACCACTCAACTGTCGTCTTAACGCTACGGCTCTATCGAGAGCCGAAAACAACTCCGAGGCTTTATAAACCCACTCTGAGCGGATACCAAGATCTTCGGCGGTAACATTCTCAATCGGAGCCACGTTAACTCTACGAAGAAGGTGATGAATACGAGAATTAAGTTGCTTACCGATATATCTCGCCCCGGGATCCTGAAATTTGGTGAGAGTGACTAACAAGTCCATGTATTTCACTTTAATCAAAGGAAATTCGGTGGCATACGCAAACACAAAACTCGCATCAGTTACTACAACTCCTTTAGTGGCTTCCTCGGCCAACAAAGGCTGTAACCGTTCCTTCATTTCACCAACCCTAAGCGCGCTAAAATCAACACCCTTAAGCCGCAATTCAAACTCCAGTTCGTCTTTCAGGAGGTATTTGGCCTCCATGTTAACAATTTACGGTTGTCAAATAATCAAAAAAACATAAACCAATGAAATGGGGAAACCCTTTCTAATCAAAGAAACGCAAAATTGGTACTCGTATTCGAAAAGGTACCAAAAGAAGAAATGCAATGAAAATATTACTAATAAACCTATACCCTTATAGGCGCAACCGACAAAATGTTACTCAAAAAAAAAGACAAATAATCCACAAGGACAATAATAAACCACCAAAATACGTGTCGTCCACAAAAGACTATCACTAAAGCGCAAAGTATCAAGTCGTCCGTACCCGAATAAAGTTCGTAAGCGTGAGCGTATATTAACTTAAATAAACTCAAATTGTGTAACAATTCTCACAACGAATGTGAGTGGCCTTAAGTTGTTATTTACCAAAGTCAAAAGTAGGAAACTGTAGGAAAGAAAAACAAAATCTCTACCAAATTTGAAAATCAAGCCCCACGTTGGGCGCCAAAATGTGACGTCAAACTGCTTAAACAGGCGTTGCGATAGGTGGCGGCCAGCCAGCTAGTCGTGTGGGTGGGTTTCAAAAAAAGAGAAAAATTATTAGGGCGCCACGAGTTCGTTATAACGCCTCTATCGCAATCGTCTAATCCTGTTTTGCCTCCCCAAACTCGAAAAGAGCAGCTAGCAACCCGCAATGAGGGAAAAAAGAACAAATTTATATCTGCAGTCTATATTGTACGGTAAACAGGAAAAAAAGAGTCTAGTTAAATGATGATAATGAGAGATAGTGTTTCTAAAATATAATCCAAGACCAAAAAAACAGTGAAAGTTGTACAAGGGTGAAATTGTTACATTGTGAGATTGTCACACAATGAGTGAAACGTAAGTCAATATCAACTAAATGTATAAACAAATAAATAAGACCAAGTTGTTATTATATTTCGCGCACCTTATCGTCAACCGATGTTCGTGAACGTACCTTATATCAAACGCAGAGCGCATCAGCTGAGTCGAACGGCGTCTTATCAGTAACGTGATATGAAAATAAGCGATAACGCAACCAACCAACAAAATAGCGCTCCCAAAATAACAACCGGTGCACAAGTTATACCACAGTGAGGTGAAGCCCCAATTGCAGGACTACAATAATTAGGTAAGTTACACAAGTAAACCTAAATAAAAAAAAAAGTGAATAAAATCGACAATGGCACAAAAAAATGCCAAAATTAAACTGTTACAACGAGGTTATGGTATTATCGTAATATACGCTCGCACGATCGTAGGTAGGATGGTATTCCGGGTACTTATCGTTCCGGTGTCCTCCACGTCACCTTCAGCTAGATGGAAGGGTTCTCCTCAAAAAGGATTCGGGAATCCGGATTTAAGTCATAATCGAGCAATCACAGCAAGACCCCGAAAATCGTGGCTCCAGGAGCTGCTGAATTTTCCTTTAGCGTCCAGGCAATGAAGCACCAAACGAAGGGAACTTGGTGGAAAACTCCGGGTGAGTAGTACACTCCAATAATAAAAGCCTAAAAAAAAGAAGTTCTAGAAAATTCGCCAAGAAATTGACAATGGGGCACAAATTGGTTCATCGACGAGAAAAGTTGAAACTGTGAGAATATTTAATCATTTTACCTCTGGATGGGCGAGGCTGGTTTAGATATTGAGGGTGTGGTGGCGTCCAAAAAAAATCCAACAAACGTTGCGTGCTTTGCAAGCACCTTTTCCTCCGGTTTTTTTCCAAAATCCGACACAATAAGTCGTTTGAGTAAGACCTTAGCGACAATTACTCCAAGCAATTTCACCAATCTAAACTTTTAGGTCTCTCAAAGCTAAAAATTCCGGGAACAGAATTCGCACAACCACACAAGAAGGTTAGCAAAAATCTAACGGATGAAGATATTTTTTTTTTGCCTCAAAAAAGTGATCCGTCATCTGCAGAAGCCTTCCCGCCTTTTTAGGAACCAATTAGAATTAAGTTTATTTTCGACAAGATGGTGTCAATTCCGGTGGCGCTGTTGTTCAGTTCGAGTCAAAAATCCCTATTTCAGATGACAAGGCGACAGGGTTGCCAAAAGATGATGACGTGTTTTGTTTACAGTAACCTCAAATGGTGAACAACATAAAAGGTTTGCGAGGGACGCTATTCTGGCATAAATATAATAAGTGTAAACTATGATGGAATGTTTAATAAAACGGTATCCTATTTTTATGCCGTTACACGTTTCTGAAGAATTTTAACAGTTTTCTTGTATCTACGAACGCCAGAATGCATAAAATTGACCTAAACGTCTCCTTTTCCTATTCTGAGTCGATTTTGCATGCTTTAAGTGTGTTTGGTGGCTCAGAACAATCAAAAATCGTTGAAATATAGTTCAAATTCAATAAAAATCGACAAAAATACAGTTTCTAGCTAAAATTTAATGGTTTCTTTGCACTTTCCGAGCCCGTTGGGTATCTGAGTGGCTTAAAAGTACAAGAAAACACTTCAAAAGTGACGTTTCTGAAGAATTTTAACAGTTTTCTTGTATCTACGAACGCCAGAATGCATAAAATTGACCTAAACATCTCCTTTTCCTATTCTGAGTCGATTCTGCATGCTTTAAGTGTGTTTGGTGGCTCAGAACCATCAAAAATCGTTGAAATATAGTTCAAATTCAATAAAAATCGACAAAAATACAGTTTCTAGCTAAAATTTGATGGTTTCGTTGCACTTTCCGAGCCCGTCGGGTATCAGAGTGGCTTAAAAGTACAAGAAAACACTTCAAAAGTGACGTTTCTGAAGAATTTTAACAGTTTTCTTGTATCTACGAACGCCAGAATGCATAAAATTGACCTAAACGTCTCCTTTTCCTATTCTGAGTCGATTCTGCATGCTTTAAGTGTGTTTGGTGGCTTAGAACCATCAAAAATCGTTGAAATATAGTTCAAAAAGTGACGTTTCTGAAGAATTTTAACAGTTTTCTTGTATCTACGAACGTCAGAATGCATAAAATTGACCTAAACGTCTCCTTTTCCTATTCTGAGTCGATTCTGCATGCTTTAAGTGTGTTTGGTGGCTCAGAACCATCAAAAATCGTTGAAATATAGTTCAAATTCAATAAAAATCGACAAAAATACAGTTTCTAGCTAAAATTTGATGGTTTCGTTGCACTTTCCGAGCCCGTAGGGTATCTGAGTGGCTTAAAAGTACAAGAAAGCACTTCAAAAGTGACGTTTCTGAAGAATTTTAACAGTTTTCTTGTATCTACGAACGCCAGAATGCATAGAATTGACCTAAACGTCTCCTTTTCCTATTCTGAGTCGATTCTGCATGCTTTAAGTGTGTTTGGTGGCTCAGAACCATCAAAAATCGTTGAAATATAGTTCAAATTCAATAAAAATCGACAAACATACAGTTTCTAGCTAAAATTTGATGGTTTCGATGCACTTTCCGAGCCCGTAGGGTATCTGAGTGGCTTAAAAGTACAAAAAAAAACTTCAAAAGTGACGTTTCTGAAGAATTTTAACAGTTTTCTTGTATCTACGAACGCCAGAATGCATAAAATTGACCTAAACGTCTCCTTTTCCTATTCTGAGTCGATTCTGCATGCTTTAAGTGTGTTTGGTGGCTCAGAACCATCAAAAATCGTTGAAATATAGTTCAAATTCAATAAAAATCGACAAAAATACAGTTTCTAGCTAAAATTTGATGGTTTCGTTGCACTTTCCGAGCCCGTAGGGTATCTGAGTGGCTTAAAAGTACAAGAAAACACTTCAAAAGTGACGTTTCTGAAGAATTTTAACAGTTTTCTTGTATCTACGAACGCCAGAATGCATAAAATTGACCTAAACGTCTCCTTTTCCTATTCTGAGTCGATTCTGCATGCTTTAAGTGTGTTTGGTGGCTCAGAACCATCAAAAATCGTTGAAATATAGTTCAAATTCAATAAAAATCGACAAAAATACAGTTTCTAGATAAAATTTGATGGTTTCGTTGCACTTTCCGAGCCCGTAGGGTATCTGAGTGGTTTAAAAGTACAAGAAAACACTTCAAAAGTGACGTTTCTGAAGAATTTTAACAGTTTTCTTGTATCTACGAACGCCAGAATGCATAAAATTGACCTAAACGTCTCCTTTTCCTATTCTGAGTCGATTCTGCATGCTTCAAGTGTGTTTGGTGGCTCAGAACCATCAAAAATCGTTGAAATATAGTTCAAATTCAATAAAAATCGACAAAAATACAGTTTCTAGCTAAAATTTGATGGTTTCGTTGCACTTTCCGAGCCCGTAGGGTATCTGAGTGGCTTAAAAGTACAAGAAAACACTTCAAAAGTGACGTTTCTGAAGAATTTTAACAGATTTTTGATGGTTCTGAGCCACCAAACACACTTAAAGCATGCAGATCGACTCAGAATAGGAAAAGGAGACGTTTAGGTCAATTTTATGCATTCTGGCGTTCGTAGATACAAGAAAACTGTTAAAATTCTTCAGAAACGTCACTTTGAAGTGTTTTCTTGTACTTTTAAGCCACTCAGATACCCTACGGGCTCGGAAAGTGCAACGAAACCATCAAATTTTAGCTAGAAACTGTATTTTTGTCGATTTTTATTGAATTTGAACTATATTTCAACGATTTTTGATGGTTCTGAGCCACCAAACACACTTAAAGCATGCAGAATCGACTCAGAATTGGAAAAGGGACGTTAAGGTCAATTTTATGCATTCTGGCGTTCGTGGATACAAGAAAACTGTTAAAATTCTTCAGAAACGTCACTTTTGAAGTGTTTTCTTGTACTTTTAAGCCACTCAGATACCCTACGGGCTCGGAAGTGCAACGAAACCATCAAATTTTAGCTAGAAACTGTATTTTGTCGATTTTTATTGAATTTGAACTATATTTCAACGATTTTTGATGGTTCTGAGCCACCAAACACACTTAAAGCATGCAGAATCGACTCAGAATAGGAAAAGGAGACGTTTAGGTCAATTTTATGCATTCTGGCGTTCGTAGATACAAGAAAACTGTTAAAATTCTTCAGAAACGTCACTTTTGAAGTGTTTTCTTGTACTTTTAAGCCACTCAGATACCTACGGGCTCGGAAAGTGCAACGAAACCATCTACCGTAGGGTATCTGAGTGGCTTAAAAGTACAAGAAAACACTTCAAAAGTGAGGTTCTGAAGAATTTTAACAGTTTTCTTGTATCTACGAACGCCAGAATGCATAAAATTGACCTAAACGTCTCCTTTTCCTATTCTGAGTCGATTCTGCATGCTTTAAGTGTGTTTGGTGGCTCAGAACCATCAAAAATCGTTGAAATATAGTTCAAATTCAATAAAAACGACAAAATACAGTTTCTAGATAAAATTTGATGGTTTCGTTGCACTTTCCGAGCCCGTAGGGTATCTGAGTGGTTTAAAAGTACAAGAAAACACTTCAAAAGTGACGTTTCTGAAGAATTTTAACAGTTTTCTTGTATCTACGAACGCCAGAATGCATAAAATTGACCTAAACGTCTCCTTTTCCTATTCTGAGTCGATTCTGCATGCTTCAAGTGTGTTTGGTGGCTCAGAACCATCAAAAATCGTTGAAATATAGTTCAAATTCAATAAAAATCGACAAAAATACAGTTTCTAGCTAAAATTTGATGGTTTCGTTGCACTTTCCGAGCCCGTAGGGTATCTGAGTGGCTTAAAAGTACAAGAAAACACTTCAAAAGTGACGTTTCCGAAGAATTTTAACAGATTTTTTATGGTTCTGAGCCACCAAACACACTTAAAGCATGCAGAATCGACTCAGAATAGGAAAAGGAGACGTTTAGGTCAATTTTTGCATTCTGGCGTTCGTAGATACAAGAAACTGTTAAAATTCTTCAGAAACGTCACTTTTGAAGTGTTTTCTTGTACTTTTAAGCCACTCAGATACCCTACGGGCTCGGAAAGTGCAACGAAACCATCAAATTTTAGCTAGAAACTGTATTTTTGTTGATTTTATTGAATTTGAACTATATTTCAACGATTTTTGATGGTTCTGAGCCACCAAACACACTTAAAGCATGCAGAATCGACTCAGAATAGGAAAAGGAGACGTTTAGGTCAATTTTATGCATTCTGGCGTTCGTAGATACAAGAAAACTGTTAAAATTCTTCAGAAACGTCACTTTTGAAGTGTTTTCTTGTACTTTTAAGCCACTCAGATACCCTACGGGCTTGGAAAGTGCAACGAAACCATCAAATTTTAGCTAGAAACTGTATTTTTGTCGATTTTTATTGAATTTGAACTATATTTTAACGATTTTTGATGGTTCTGAGCCACCAAACACACTTAAAGCATGCATAATCGACTCAGAATAGGAAAAGGAGACGTTTAGGTCAATTTTAGCATTCTGGCGTTCGTAGAATACAAGAAAACTGTTAAAATTCTTCAGAAACGTCACTTTTGAAGTGTTTTCTTGTACTTTTAAGCCACTCAGATACCCTACGGGCTCGGAAAGTGCAACGAAACCATCTTACCGTAGGTATCTGAGTGGCTTAAAAGTACAAGAAAACACTTCAAAAGTGAGGTTTCTGAAGAATTTTAACATTTTCTGTATCTACAACGAACCAGAATGCATAAAATTGACCTAAACGTCTCCTTTTCCTATTCTGAGTCGATTCTGCATGCTTTGAGTGTGTTTGGTGGCTCAGAACCATCAAAAATCGTTGAAATATAGTTCAAATTCAATAAAAATCGACAAAAATACGTTTCTAGCTAAAATTTGATGTTTCGTTGCACTTTCCGAGCCCGTCGAGTATCTGAGTGGCTTAAAAGTACAAGA
This sequence comes from Zophobas atratus, assembly GCA_022388445.1. Classification (NCBI taxonomy): domain Eukaryota; kingdom Metazoa; phylum Arthropoda; class Insecta; order Coleoptera; family Tenebrionidae; genus Zophobas; species Zophobas atratus. The sequence continues at coordinate 59,513 of JAKCWB010000025.1, read as the reverse complement.
AAACACTTCAAAAGTGACGTTCTGAAGAATTTTAACAGTTTTCTTGTATCTACGAACGCCAGAATGCATAAAATTGATCTAAACGTCTCCTTTTCCTATTCTGAGTCTATTCTGCATGCTTTAAGTGTGTTTGGTGGCTCAGAACCATCAAAAATCGTTGAAATATAGTTCAAAAAGTGACGTTTCTGAAGAATTTGAACAGTTTTCTGTATCTACGAACGTCAGAATGCATAAAGTTGACCTAAACGTCTCCTTTTCCTATTCTGAGTCGATTCTGCATGCTTTAAGTGTGTTTGGTGGCTCAGAACCAACAAAAATCGTTGAAATATAGTTCAAATTCAATAAAAATCGACAAAAATACAGTTTCTAGCTAAAATTTGATGGTTTCGTTGCACTTTCCGAGCCCGTAGGGTATCTGAGTAGCTTAAAAGTACAAGAAAACACTTGAAATGTGACGTTTCTGAAGAATTTTAACAGTTTTCTTGTATCTACGAACGCCGAATGCATAAAATTGACCTAAACGTCTCCTTTTTCTATTCTGAGTCGATTCTGCATGCTTTAAGTGTGTTTGGTGGCTCAGACCATCAATAATCGTTGAAAATAGTTCAAATTCAATAAAAATCGACAAAAATACAGTTTCTAGCTAAAATTTGATGGTTTTCGTTGCACTTTCCGAGCCCGTAGGGTATCTGATGGCTTAAAAGTACAAGAAAACACTTCAAAAATGACGTTTCTGAAGAATTTTAACAGTTTTCTTGTATCTACGAACGCCAGAATGCATAATATTGACCTAAACGTCTCTTTTCCTATTCTGAGTCGATTCTGCATGCTTTAAGTGAGTTTGGTGGCTCAGAACCATCAAAATCGTTGAAATAATAGTTCAAATTCAATAAAAATCGACAAAAATACAGTTTCTAGCTAAAATTTGATGGTTTCGTTGCACTTTCCGAGCCCGTAGGGTATCTGAGTGGCTTAAAAAGTACAAGAAAACACTTCAAAAGTGACGTTTCTGAAGAATTTTAACAGTTTTCTTGTATCTACGAACGCCAGAATGCATAAAATTGACCTTAAACGTTCTCCTTTTCCTATTCTGAGTCGATTCTGCATGCTTTAAGTGTGTTTGGTGGCTCAGAACTATCAAAAATCGTTGAAATATAGTTCAAATTCAATAAAAATCGACAAAAATACAGTTTCTAGCTAAAATTTGATGGTTTCGTTGCACTTTCCGGGCCCGTAGGGTATCTGAGTGGCTTAAAAGTACAAGAAAACACTTCAAAAGTGACGTTTCTGAAGATTTTTAACAGTTTTCTTGTATCTACGAACGCCAGAATGCATAAAATTGACCTAAACGTCTCCTTTTCCTATTCTGAGTCGATTCTGCATGCTTTAAGTGTGTTTGGTGGCTCAGAACCATCAAAAATCGTTGAAATATAGTTCTAATTCAATAAAAATCGACAAAAATACAGTTTCTAGCTAAAATTTGATGGTTTCGTTGCACTTTCCGAGCCCGTAGGGTATCTGAGTGAGTAGTAACAGCGACCCATTAGTGTGACCTTGAAAAACCGCTAGGATTTGAGCGACCTTGAAAAAACCGATAGGATTTGAGACCCGCTAGTAATTAAGGACCGCTAGTAATTAGAGTTAATTAATGCATAATTAATTATCGATTAAATTCGATTTTAATTACGGGAGTATGTTTAATACGTGTGTTTAGGCCTTAATTAGATTCGGGAATTAATTTATTAGAGGGTTTTAATCATTATCGTGGATATTAAATGAGATTTAATCGATAATTAATTACCCTTAATTAGTAGCGGTCCTTAAGTATTCGAGGTATGGTAAATCCTAGCGGGTCTCAAATCCAAGCGGGTCGTAATTCTTCGCTGGTCCATTGCTGGTCAAAATGCTAGCGCTTTCACCTTCCGAAATCCTAGCGGTCATAAATCCCGATACTACCCTCGCTCAACGATTATTCGGGGTGCGTGTAAATCCAAGCGGTGTAAAATGCTAGCGGGTTTAAAAGACTAGCGCTTTCACTTCTTAAATGATTATTCGGAACACCTATAAAGGGGCACAAGCTCGATACAATGGTAATTGCAATTTTGTATACCTCTTTAGAATGGGGAATTAATTTTATTAAAGGTTTTAATCATTAGCGTGAATATTAAATGAGATTTAATCGATAATTAATTACCCTTAATTAGTAGCGGTCCTTAAGTATTCGAGGTGTGGTAAATCCTAGCGGGTCTGAAATCCAAGCGGGTCATAAATCTTCGCTGGTCCATTGCTGGTCTAAATGCTAGCGCTTTCACCTTCTGAAATCCTAGCGGTACGCGAACGCGGCGGGCGGGCGGGTGGCGGCGGCGGGAGGTGGGCGGCGGCGACGGGACGCGGGCGGCGGCGGCGGGATCCGGGCGAACGGCACGAGGGCGGCGGCGGGACCCGGGCGAACGGCGCGTGGGCGGCAGGCGGACGATGGCGGCGGCGACGCGACACATAGACAAGTTTTATTTATTTATTTTGAAGCTAAACAAGAATTTATTATTAGATATAATATACTATAATTTTTTTTATGCAAAAGTTGAAAATGTGTTTGGAATGTTTCTACCTCCTGTCATATAGTACCAGCTGGTTTTCGTATATATGTACACTGTGACATGTACCGGTGGAGTAAATCTAAAGCGCATTTACCAGATCTATGGGTTTGAAGAACGCCACCACACTGCAGGGTGGAAGCCTTGCTGAGGAGTTCGCCCGGATATGTGTTAACTTACTTTTGCCGCCCATCTATTATTTGGTCGGGTTTTATAACGAGAAAATGAACATTGTTGGTACATATGTTAACTGGCAAACTTTTATTTATATCTCACATATTTCACTTGATTTTGGCATGCAACATGTTTTTTCGTTGTATTAAGAAATACCTAGTTATTTAATTATGTTAGATACTAAAAAAATTTTTCAAATTTAAAATACAGTTCGAATATGGTCATGCAATAGATTTTTGCAGCAAGTGTAGATATTTTTATGTTTTGCGAAACATCATAAGATACTGGTATGAATTTTTAAATATTTTAAATGAAGACTTATGTGACGATTCAATACACGCACATACAATGTATGACATTAACATCGTGAAATTTTTTTAACAAGAACACAACAAGCTTAAGGTTCTCAGTAATTTCGTTCAATCATTTATTTCTTTTTGTTTTAATTTTAAAACTACGAGCAAAATATTTCAGTGTTTTAAAGTCTCACTAAATATTTTGCAAAGTCGATTTCTTTAAAGTTAGTAGGTACAACAAGAACATTTTAACGACAATATACCCATTTATTTCTATTTGGAAACAAATTCATTTTAGGGCAAAATGATTAAATTTACATTTTCAAGTTTTTGACATTTTGTTTATCTTGTATATTGATGAGTCGGTGTTGCATTAAAATAATTACAACCTTTGTCGGACAGACAGATAAAGAAGAGTAGCCATGACAAATAGAAAACAAATTATTCATTTACTTGTATCTTATAAGTATTCGAGACAAATAACTTGATAACCACATAAACAAAACTGATGAGTAGTCAAATTCAAAATAATCTCTGAACTTTAGTGGAATATAATAGAGCCGCAAAAAAAAAATGTATATTACTATTTCCAGCGTAATCATCAGGTAGCTAGTAATTATTAAATTTGTCTTGTTTAGCATTTTTAGATATGCATTTTTCTTTTATGTTCATCAACTATTTTAACTTAGCTATGTATCTTATAAGACAGATACATACAACTGCAATTTGTTGCTTTGCAATTTGTAACATTTTCTTTTACTGTATGCTTCATTTTATACATATATTTTACTTGATATTTAGAGAAAAATAACAACATTTTTGTTACAGATTGTCTGATTCACATTCAACTTTCAAGAAAGAAATACATGTTTTATAAAAAACCAAATTAACAAAAACTGATTCTGCTATATAATAATAAGATTTGTTGGACCGTAATTTCAAAATTCATGGATATTTCGTGTTAAAAAAGAGCAATAAAAAAAATGACAAATTTAAAAACAATTAAATAATGTACATATAGACATTTGTATTTTTGTAAACTATGTTTATTGCAATCATCAAGCAAATTTTTAATGAACTCTATATTACTACATATTTTGTAGCAGAGAAAGTTTGTCTTTTTTATACAATTTGATTTAACGCGAGTATTAAAGGAAAGTTAACCAATACCAATATTTTGATTTTCGATCATTCAATGAATGAATGCAGTTACATCCGTCGCAGTGTGCGTGTATACATACTTGCAACATCCATAATATGTCCTTCGTCGCTGTTTACATCTTTCACTTCAAACATTTTTTACAGCGTTCGAAGTTCCGCCATGTTCGTTCACTAACGAATTTGGGGTCAATTTTAATATATTATTTTGTTATGGATCCCTTAGACGTAAAAACAAGTTTGCTGTATTTGTATGTACCAACAAAATGGACATACAAAATAACTACAGCACTACATGTTACAACAAATATGACTTAATAGTTTGAGTTAATTGTATGTGCTTAGATAAATCGTCCCTACACATAATAAAATGTTTCTATAAATTGTTTGTACAAACAGATTTTTTCAATCAAGTCAAAGTAATTTTATACATGTTTGATCGTGATATTATAGCTCAACATGGTATCAGACTACATGTTACAATAAATCAGCATATATGTTTGGACAAATCTGTTTGTGCATACGAAAAATTACGTCTAGTTTAAGATTATGTATGTGCAAACTTATCACACAAACATTGTTTGAAGAATCTGCAAGTTTTGATTTTCAGTGCGTTTTTTATGGGGTGAGGACTTCGGGAAGGACGCGGGTAACCACTGTTCACTGCAGATATATTTGCGTGTATATCGAAAGACTCGGCAATTACGATCATCGGCAGTTGTAATATGAAAGTTCTTTAACATACGAAAGAATGAGTGATTTACGAAATTATTCAAAACAATTTATGGAAGAATTCATCGAGGAGTATAGGTCTTTGCCATGTCTTAGGAAAATTAAAAGCAAAGAATATACAAATCGCAATTTGAGAAATCAAGCACATAAAATATTAATTAATAAAATAAAAGAAATATAGCCAGAGCCAAACAAAGACATGATCATTTAACATTAAACATGGTGCAACTTGCTTTAGCAACCAATCAAAATGGTCTTCGTCCATACGTAAAAAATTTTGTAGATCGGCTTTTGACGACACCCGCTGCTCATTCAGTAAACGCATATGAGGAAACTGTTGTTTTTTGTTATACTACTCTTTGCACCAGATGCGTGTTTTCTGATTTTCTTCTTGCAATAAAACAAGAATTATAACAGCAGCATTTTTTCTCTTGACATGGCAGTAAACCGGAACACACAATATCTTTTATTATATTAATTATAATGATTCAAATTACTAATAATAACGTCTAGGGTCGATACAAATCGAATCAACTAGTGTTACAGAAATCTTCGTACGCACAATATTGTTACAACTTGCTTTAAAACCAGACCAGCAAACATGATTGTACAAAGACTTGATACACGTTTGTTTGCAGCGATCAGTAGTAGGTAGCATTTAGGTACACGATATATATCTCAAACTTCTTACATTTAGTCCTCAACAGGTTACGTCCCTACATTAAACCAAATATTCCCAAGAAGTTTGGATGATTTTGATTGCACAATCATATTTAGAACAAAGCTGATACATATAGGTGCAACTTTTGTATGTAGAAGTTGTTTGTACATACAAATCTGACAAACTTGCATCTGCGTCTAGGGGTCGCTTTACAATTGTATGTATGTTTGCGTAAGTTGGTTTCAAGCTTTCATTAAAAGACTCACAGTTGTATTTTACAATTTACTTTACATGTCTAACACACATAATTATGTCGTTGTCAAGTAATTTGTTGTTGTTTTATTTATTGAAAAAAAACATTCGCAGGGTAATTTTGGCGATTTATTTGCAAAAGCTGGAAATGTTGATGGAACGTTACTATATTTCTTAATCCATTCCTTTAATAAGGATGTTCCGTTACTACAATGATGATTTTCAATAATAGGTATAGCCAATTTTTTATGCTCCTGTTGATATCACTATCTTTCTAATTACATAGACGCGGCGCTTGGATGCAATTGGCCGAGATGCGAAGTATTATTGTTTATTGCAATTTAATCAAAGGAATTTGTAAGGTCATTCACGAAAGCAATATTTTGACAAGGATTTCTCAACACAAGAAATAACAAAATCTGAATTGCAATTTTTCAATCGCAATTCGCTTAACATAATTTATCGTCTTCCTCGTGTTTATATTCATATAGAAAATCACTTTTTAGTATTTACCATTAGTGTTTGTATTAAATTAAATAGTGTACGTATAAAGAACACAGTGGATTTAAATAGTATTCAAAAAGAAACGAATTTCCTCTATTAAGAAAATTACCTAGGTATTAGTGAAAATCATAATTGTAATTTACACTTCATCAAAAATTTGTGTTATTACTGAAGCAAACATATTTACAATTTACAAAAATGCAAATGTCTTTGTACACTTTTTTGTTAAATTCATATTTTTTTTGTTTGTTGATTTTTTTGACACAAAAATTGAAATCTGTTTCATGAATGTTATTATTATATCGTAATTTCCTTAGAGTCAAAAATAAAGAAGAAAGCCTGTTGGTTCAAATTTTATAAAACCATGTACCGTTATTTTTGGAAAATTATTATAAACCAGACGAGTTGCAGGAAAAAAGTTGTTAATATTTACTATACTTATAGATATATCACATAAAATTAATAAAAAGAAATATGTGTGTCGAACGAAACTTCCAGTAATGCTTTAAAAAATTTTTGTAAGTTATAAGCAAGCAAAAAGTACAGTTTTATGTATGGCGATGCATTGCCAAGTTAAAGATTAATATCTTTGAGATTAATGTCGAAAGCTGAATGATTATTTTAATTTTATTAAAAACTCTGTGTTTAGCGTCTGTTACGATTTCAAAATTTTCAAATTACAGTTCTGAAGGAATTCTACATACAACTTCAACTTGTACTAAGTTTTTTGTGTATGCATTTAGTACTCATACACCTCTGAATGCTAAATCATTACTTTCGATATCGAAGGCGAACATGTCAAAACGTTTTACGTGGTTTTAGAGTAGTGAGTGGTGTTTTCTATGATTTGGCGCATTTTTAGTCGGAGGTGGAAACTACCTAAACACAAGCACAAAGACACGCAATAGTTCGACAAAATTTTCACCAGATGGTGCTGTTATTTAATGCAATTTAAAGTCACTAGTTATATATCATTAATGCAATTTAAAGTCCCTAGTTATATATCATTAATGCAATTTAAAGTCCCTAGTTATATATCATTAATGCAATTTAAAGTCCCTAGTTATATATCATAAAGTACCGCAATCATCCGCCATTTTCTGGAAAAACTACCCACCAACTTTAAATTATTGCAAATTTGAATGGTATCCAGATTCAAAACAGTTTCAAAACAGTAAGAATCCAACTTGAAATTGTGGTCTACACCATTGCCAATTGTATTTTGTAGAATATGAAGTTGATTTCAAATGATATAAATTGTAATTCAGATTAATCAGTTCTATTTCAGAAAGCATCACCTGAAATCCAGATTAACTAATTCTATTTCAGAAACGTCATCGTCAGTTGAAATTCAGATTACATCAAATTTAATTAATGTACCTAATTGTTAGACATTATTGTAATTGGAACATATTATAAGAAATGATTTCTATCATGTTTCAATGCGTAATTATTTTTTATTTACATTTATTACAACTGTGAATTTATGAAAAAATGAATTTAATTCAAATAAATAGTACGGCTTTGGTACTGGAGAATATGACGGTGCGGCATTAAACATTATGTAGAAAGTTTTTTTATTTATATTATTATATTTTTTTCTTACCACTTTGTAAACAAAATAATCTTGTACCGATTGCACTATTGCGTTTACATCCTAATATACAACCGGACATTTTTATAAAGCAGATAACCAATTTTTTAATGAGATTTATTCATGAAACCACCTAACAACTAACTAACCACGTCAAATTCTTTGACGATACCTGAGATTTTACAAAGCAGCTGAAATATCGATGCCATTTTTGGGCAAAAATCATATCATCTCTTTTTAATACATTGCTACAGTGCTGTTCTTTATGTAGGTATCTAGGGTCTTTAATACAATTAATATACAGGGTGGCCCAAATGAAACGAAACAGACGGGACCGTGGGCGCTGTACATGATTATGTGAAAAATGCTCGAACAGGTCGATTTTTAACTCAAGGGGAATGCTGATATCAGCGGTATCATGTCCATTTTTGGTCATCGAAAGCGTTGTCAGAAGTAAAAAAAAACAACAACAAGGCAGCAACAGTACACATCCTTTGCAATGCTGTATCTCGCGAACCAAGCAACAGCATTTAAAAATTCAAACATTGTTAGAAAGGGAATTAATAGGACTTCCAAACAAGATGTTAGATGACCTATACTGCCATTTAAGATTTTTGACTTGATAGCCGTTCGTTCCTGGGATCCTGGGTGAAGACAAAAGAACGAAAAACCAACGTCAAAAACCGGTCTATTCGAACATTTTTCACATAATCCAGTACAGCGCCTACGGTCGCTTTTAAATATCATTTACGAGAAATGTGTGGTGCTGAGAAAATCGTAGAGTGCTTTGCTAGACATTTTTTTCAGTATTTACTAGTAATAAGAACATCAATTTTGACAATATCAACTTTCCTGTAGATCAACCTCTCAATATCGTAATTGAGAGTCCTTCGTTTTCAGTGCGCTAGAAAACCTTGAAAACAAAAACTGTCCAGGACCTGATTGACTCCCACAATCTTTTTTAAGAGATGCGGTAAATCTCTAATCGATTTATTAATCCTGGCAGTTTCCGACTCTCTGTAGATCAGCATTTATAATTCCTATTTTTAAAACGGGTATTTAAAGTTTAAATGTTCAAATAAAAAATTATAGACATACCTATAAGTTTGCAGTGTACTCCGTCAAAAAATTTTGAAATCATTGTAGCTTCTCAAATGTTTGAGAAATTTAAAACTGTGGTAACTCCATGTCAGCATGGATTTTTTTCAAAACGATCAACCTTAATCAATATTTTTACTTTTGCTAATTATGTTTTCGATGCCTTTGAAAATAACTTAGATGTTCATGTTGTTTACACAGACTTCAGGAAGGCATTTGACACTGTCAATAATTTTATACTTTTAAAAAACCTACATTTGTACGGACTTTGTGATCCTCTTCTGTCATGGCTTAAAACATATTTATTAGACCGATATCATTGTGTACGTTTATATGGAGTCAATTCAAATGATTATCTAGTTACTTCAGGTGTTCCGCAAGGTTCAGTCATTGGCCCACTTCTGTTTAATATCTTCATAACGATACTGCTTCGAATATTACATCGGATACGCTTCTCTACGCAGATGACCGAAAATTGTTTAAGAGCATACGCACACTTAGTGATACTGCGGTCCGACAATCCGATATAATTAAAATTGAAAATGATGCAAAATTAATGATATGTCACTCAATTTAGGTGAATGTATTATTTGTTTTAGCAGGAAATTTGCTTCATCTCCATGTTCTTATATTTTATGTGGTACTTGACAGTCTGTAGTCAAAGAAATGAAAAATTTTGGTGGTTTACTAGATTCTAAGTTAAGTTTTCATTGTCCATACAATAATTTCTAAAGGCAGGAAAATGTTAAGTTACCTCAAAAGGTGGTCTACTGATTTCAGTGATGTACGTGTCTTAGTCCTATTATTTAATTCTCTGGTAAGATTCTTATTAGAATATAACACTCTTATTTGGTCACCGTTTTTTTCTTCCCACATCAAACGTTTTGAAGCTGTGCAAAACAATTTTCTTAAATATTTAATGTATACACTCGGACTCGGGTTATAAAACATTATTTTAGAGAGTACTAATCTGGTTGCTAGTTATGTACCAATTAGTAATTTAGAAAATCGTAGAATTTATCATAAATTCTGGTTTATCTTTAAATTAGTGAATGGTTTAGTAGATACGCCCGATTTATTATCAATGATTTATTTTAGTGTACCCGTTCGGACTGTCCGCTCTCCTTATATGTTTTTGTACCTTATCAGTTATCATAGAAGGAAATAAGCTCTTCATTCTCCCGTAAACAGTATGATTTTACTTGCTAACCAATACTGTAAGAACCTAGAATTTTCTAGTGTATCATTTAAATTAAATGATTTAATAGATTCAAGAGAGAATGCCGTAAAATGGTATTTGTATAACCTACTAATAAGTCTTATAATATTAAACACAATTTTAAAATTTTTCAAGCATAAGTTGTAAGCAACTGCACTAATTGTAAGATACACGTAAATATATTTAACTTGTAAAAAGTGTTTTATGGTCAAATTAGAATGCATTGGAAGCTATGAGGAAAACGTATAACTTTCTGCAACAATAAAATCCTATATAAAATTTATAAACATGATTTTGGTGCATTTGGTTTAGATTTGTTTTTAAAATGAAATCTTCTAAAACTTGGTTTTTACTTTTTTTTTACTTATTAAATTTTACATTTTATGCGGCAACACACATCAGCTGTTTTAAAAAAATTCATTGTCAATAAGTTGTTTTTTTATTGCTTTATAATATGTATTATATTATTATATTATGTGAAGTAAATTATGTTTTGCGAGATAAACAACATAACAACAGACATGAAATTGCATTGTTAACTGATCGAGACACAAAGTTCTGCATCAATAGGTATCCTGTAAATAAATAAATACATATTTTTGGTTATTTATTTATTTAATACTCCGCCAAAAAACGCTGCAATATTTAACAACTGATACATAGTTTCTAAAATTTCAATTGATGTTGTTCGCAAGACCTTAATTTACATAAAAACACAAAAAACTGGTGGATGATTCCGGTACTTTATAATATATATTTAGGGACTTTAAATTGCATTAAACAACAGCACCATCTGGTGAAAATTTTGTCGAACTATTGCGTGTGTTTGTGCCTTAGATCATATAATATTATTATATGATCTAAAATTTGTGCTTGTGTTTAGGTCGTTTCCACCTCCGACCAAATATGTCCCAAATCATAGAAAACACTACTCACTACTCGAAAACCACGTAAAACATTTTGACGTGTTCGCCTTCGAAATCAAAAGTAATGATTTAGCATTCGGAGGTGTATGAGTACTAAATGCATACACAAAAAACTTAGTACAACAAGTTGAAGTTGTTTGTAGAATTCCTTCAGAATTGTAATTTGAAAATTTTGAAATCGTAACAGACGCCAAACACAGAGTTTTTAATGAAATTAAAGTAAGTAATCATTCAGCTTTCGACATTAATCTAAAAGATATTATTAATGTTTAACTTGGCAGTGCATCGCCATACATAAAACTGTGCTTTTTGTTTGCTTATAACTTACAAAATTTTTTAACCATGCATTTGTTTTCCTGAAAGTTTCGTTTGACACAATATTTCTTTTTATTAATTTTGCTTGATATATTATATATATATAGTGAATATTAACAACCTTTTTTTCCAACTCTTCTGGTTTATATTAACTTTCTAAAAATAACCGTACATGGTTTTATAAAATTCGAACTAACAGACTTCCTTTTTATTTTTGACTTTAAGGAAATTGCGATACAATAATAAGATTTAAATTCATGAAACAGATTTCAATTTTTGCGTTAGAATAAATATGTAGTAATGTAGATGTTGGACATTTCCATATCCAATAATCTTAAGCAGGTACCTGGGGTTGTGAGAGGTGAGGGTGTGTCCCACCCACCCCATTTAGTCGGTACCGGTAGACACAATTTTTTAGTTTTCAAGTTCTGGAATAAATCCCAAGCAAAACGGTCGCACTCTTATCACTTTGGTCCTTCGAAGCAATTCTAATAATCACAAACAATAGAGTTCATTAAAAATTTGCTTGATGATTGCAATAAACATAGTTTACAAAAATACAAATGTCTATATGTACATTATTTAATTGTTTTTTTAAATTTGTCATTTTTTTTGTTTGCTGTTTTTTAACACGAAATATCTATGAATTTTGAAATTACGGTCCAACACATCTTACACATCTTATTATTATATAGCAGTATCAGTTTTTGTTAATTTATTTTTTTTTTATAAAATCATGTCATTTTTAAGTTGAATGTGAATCGGACAAGCTGCATCAAAAATATTGTTATTTTTCTCTAAATATATCAAGTAAAAATAAAATGAAGCATAGAGTAAAAGAAAATGTTACAAATTGCAAGGCAACAAATTGTAGTTTTATATGTCTTATGAGATACATTGCTAAGTTCATAGTTGATGAACATAAAAGAAAAATACATTTCTAAAAATGCTAAACAAGACAAATAATTCTTACTAGCTATCTGATAATTACGCTGGCAATAGTAACATAAATTTTTTTGCGGTTCTGTTGTATTCCACGAAATATTATATGTATGTATTAATAAATTCTTGTTTAGCTTCAAAATAAATACATAAAACTTGTGTATGTGTCGCGTCGCCGCCGCCATCGCCCGCCTGCCGCCCACGCACCGTTCGCCCGGGTCCCGCCGTCGCCCTCGTGCCGTTCGCCCGGATCCCGCTGCCGCCGCCCGCGTCCCGTCGCCGCCGCCCACCTCCCGCCGCCGCCCGCGTCCCGCCGCCACCCGCCCGCCCGCCGCGTTCGCGTACCGCTAGGATTTCAGAAGGTGAAAGCGCTAGCATTTAGACCAGCAATGGACCAGCGAAGATTTATGACCCGCTTGGATTTGAGACCCGCTAGGATTTACCACACCTCGAATACTTAAGGACCGCTACTAATTAAGGGTAATTAATTATCGATTAAATCTCATTTAATATTCACGCTAATGATTAAAACCCTCTAATAAAATTAATTCCCCATTCTAAAGAGGTATACAAAATTGCAATTACCATTGTATCAAGCTTGTGCCCCTTTATAGGTGTTCCGAATAATCATTTAAGAAGTGAAAGCGCTAGTCTTTTAAACCCGCTAGTATTTTACACCGCTTGGATTTACACGCACCCCGAATAATCGTTGAGCGAGGGTAGTATCGGCATTTATGACCGCTAGGATTTCGGAAGGTGAAAGCGCTAGCATTTTGACCAACAATGGACCAGCGAAGAATTACGACCCGCTTGGATTTGAGACCCGCTAGGATTTACCATACCTCGAATACTTAAGGACCGCTACTAATTAAGGGTAATTAATTATCGATTAAATCTCATTTAATATCCACGATAATGATTAAAACCCTCTAATAAATTAATTCCCGAATTTAATTAAGGCCTAAACACACGTATTAAACATACTCCCGTAATTAAAATCGAATTTAATCGATAATTAATTATGCATTAATTAACTCTAATTACTAGCGGTCCTTAATTACTAGCGGGTCTCAAATCCTAGCGGTTTTTTCAAGGTCGCTCAAATCCTAGCGGTTTTTCAAGGTCACACTAATGGGTCGCTGTTACTACTTGAGTGGCTTAAAAGTACAAGAAAACACTTCAAAAGTGACGTTTCTGAAGAATTTTAACGGTTTTCTTGTATCTACGAACGCCAGAATGCATAAAATTGACCTAAACGTCTCCTTTTCCTATTCTGAGTCGATTCTGCATGCTTTAAGTGTGTTTGGTGGCTCAGAACCATCAAAAATCGTTGAAATATAGTTCAAATTCAATAAAAATCGACAAAAATACAGTTTCTAGCTAAAATTTGATGGTTTCCTTGCACTTTCCGAGCCCGTAGGGTATCTGAGTGGCTTAAAAGTACAAGAAAACACTTCAAAAGTGACGTTTCTGAAGAATTTTAACAGTTTTCTTGTATCTACGAATGCCAGAATTCATAAAATTGATCTAAACGTCTCCTTTTCCTATTCTGAGTCGATTCTGCATGCTTTAAGTGTGTTTGGTGGCTCAGAACCATCAAAAATCGTTGAAATATAGTTCAAAAAGTGACGTTTCTGAAGAATTTTAACAGTTTTCTTGTATCTACGAACGTCAGAATGCATAAAATTGACCTAAACGTCTCCTTTTCTATTCTGAGTCGATTCTGCATGCTTTAAGTGTGTTTGGTGGCTCAGAACCATCAAAAATCGTTGAAATATAGTTCAAATTCAATAAAAATCGACAAAAATACAGTTTCTAGCTAAAATTTGATGGTTTCGTTGCACTTTCCGAGCCCGTAGGGTATCTGAGTGGCTTAAAAGTACAAGAAAACACTTGAAATGTGACGTTTCTGAAGAATTTTAACAGTTTTCTTGTATCTACGAACGCCAGAATGAAAAAAATTGCCCAAAACGTCCCTTTTTTCCTTTTGAGTCGATTTCCCCATGCTTTAAGTGTTTTTTGGTGGCTCAAAAACCATCAAAAATCGTTAAAAATATAGTTCAAATTAAATTTAAAAATCGACAAAAATACATTTTTTCTAGCAAAAATTTTAATGGTTTCGTTGCACTTTCCGACCCCCGTGGGGTATCTGAGTGGTTTAAAAAAGTAAAGGGAAAAAATTTAAAAAAGGTGACGTTTTGAAGTTTTTTTAAACAGTTTTTTGGGTTTTTCTCCGAACGCCGAATGCATAAAATTGACCAAAACGCCCCCTTTTTTTCCTATTCGGGACGTTCGTGAAAAAAGGGGAAAAACTTTAAAAATTTTCTTCAGAAACGTCATTTTTGAATTTTTTTTCTTGTCCCTTTTAAAGCCACTAAAATACCCAAATTCGGGTTTTTGGGAAAAACCCCCCCCCCCCGCAAAAACCCCGGGGGGGGGGGGGGGGGGGGGGGGGGGGGGGGGGGGGGGGGGGGGGGGGGGGGGGGGGGGGGGGGGGGGGGGGGGGGGGGGGGGGGGGGGGGGGGGGGGGGGGGGGGGGGGGGGGGGGGGGGGGGGGGGGGGGGGGGGGGGGGGGGGGGGGGGGGGGGGGGGGGGGGGGGGGGGGGGGGGGGGGGGGGGGGGGGGGGGGGGGGGGGGGGGGGGGGGGGGGGGGGGGGGGGGGGGGGGGGGGGGGGGGGGGGGGGGGGGGGGAAAAAAAAAAAAAAAAAAAAAAAAAAAAAAAAAAAAAAAAAAAAAAAAAAAAAAAAAAAAAAAAAAAAAAAAAAAAAAAAAAAAAAAAAAAAAAAAAAAAAAAAAAAAAAAAAAAAAAAAAAAAAAAAAAAAAAAAAAAAAAAAAAAAAAAAAAAAAAAAAAAAAAAAAAAAAAAAAAAAAAAAAAAAAAAAAAAAAAAAAAAAAAAAAAAAAAAAAAAAAAAAAAAAAAAAAAAAAAAAAAAAAAAAAAAAAAAAAAAAAAAAAAAAAAAAAAAAAAAAAAAAAAAAAAAAAAAAAAAAAAAAAAAAAAAAAAAAAAAAAAAAAAAAAAAAAAAAAAAAAAAAAAAAAAAAAAAAAAAAAAAAAAAAAAAAAAAAAAAAAAAAAAAAAAAAAAAAAAAAAAAAAAAAAAAAAAAAAAAAAAAAAAAAAAAAAAAAAAAAAAAAAAAAAAAAAAAAAAAAAAAAAAAAAAAAAAAAAAAAAAAAAAAAAAAAAAAAAAAAAAAAAAAAAAAAAAAAAAAAAAAAAAAAAAAAAAAAAAAAAAAAAAAAAAAAAAAAAAAAAAAAAAAAAAAAAAAAAAAAAAAAAAAAAAAAAAAAAAAAAAAAAAAAAAAAAAAAAAAAAAAAAAAAAAAAAAAAAAAAAAAAAAAAAAAAAAAAAAAAAAAAAAAAAAAAAAAAAAAAAAAATTTTTTAAAGGGAATTTTTGGGAAAAAAACTTTTATTTCAAATTTTTGATGGTTCGAAGCCCCCAAAAAATTTTTTAAAAACTTCGGGTCACTGAATTAAAAAGGGGCTTTAGGTCAATTTTTAATGTTTTGGGGTTCGAAATAAAAAAAGAAAAATTTAAAATTTTTTCCTTTCAAAAATTTTTTCTTTTAAATGTTTTCTTTGATTTTTTAACCCTTTCGATCCCTAGGGCGGAAAAAAAAGTGCAACGAAAAAAAAAATTTTTTAGCTTTTTAAAAACGGGTTTTTTTTTCCCATTTTTTAGGGGGTTTTAAAATTTTTTTCCCAAACGAAAGTGGCAGACCCAAATTTTAAAAGCTGAAAAATGGGTAAAATTTAGGAAAAAACAACTTTTTTTAGGTCAAATTTTTACATTGGGCTTCGTAGATAAAAAAAAAAAAAAAAATTTTTTTAAAAAATTTTTTTCAGAAAAAACGTATTTTTAGAAGTTTTTTTTTTTGTATTTTTTAAGCCCCCTCGCCCCAGGGGGCTGGGGGAAAGTGAAACGAAACCATCAAATTTTAGCAAAAAAAATTTTTTATTTTTTTTTGGTTTTTATTAAATTTAACATTTTAAGTTTTTGGGGGAAAACCCCACAAAACCCCAAAAAAAAGGCTGAAAATTTTGATCGGGGGGAAAAAGAAAAAAAAAAACTTTTTATTTAAAAATTTTTATGTTTTCGGGGTTTCCCTTTAAACAAGAAAAAACGTTAAAAATTTTCCGAAATCATTTTTTGATGTTTTTTGTTTTTTAAAGGAAAATTTTTAATTGGGGGGGAAATCAAAAAAAATCAAAAAAATTTTAGCAGAAACGGTTTTTGGGATTTTTAGGAATTTAACTTTTTTTAAACGTTTTTTTTTTAAAAAAGGGTTTTTCTAAAACCCCCCAAAAAATTTTTTGCTTTAGAATCGCTTAGTGGAAAAAAAAAAATTTGGGAAAAATTTTTGCATTTTTGAAAGGAAAATAAAAAAAAATTTAAAATTTTTTCGAAAAAAAAAAAAAAACGTCACTTTTAAAATTGGGGTTTTTTGTATTTTTAAGCCCTTCGTCCCTGGGGCCGGGAAAATTTAAAACCGAAACCATAAAAATTTTTTTTTTTTTTAAAAATTTAAAATTTTGGGTCTTTTTTTTTAAGAAAAACATTTTTTAAAAACGTTTTTTTGATTTTTTTAAAAGCCCCCAAAAAAACATTTTAAAGTGCAAACAAAAAGAAGGGGAAAAAAGGAGGGCCGTTTAGGTAAATTTTTTATGCTTTTTTGGGTTCTTTAGTACAAGAAAAAAATTTTAAAAATTCTTCGGGGGAAAAAAGGTATTTTGAATTTTTCTTGCCCTTTTTAAAGGCACCGAACCCCAAAAGGGGTGGAAAGGGGAAAAACATTTTTTTTTTTGTTTTAAAAATTTAAATTTTTGTTTTTTTTAAAAAAAACTTTTATTTCAAAACGATTTTTTGGGGGTTTTTGGGGCCAAAAAACCTTTTTAAAAGACGAATATTCAAAAAATTGGAAAAAAAAGCAGAACTTTATTAAAATTTTAAAAACTTTTTAGTAAAGAAAAATTTGAAAAATTTTTTAAAAGAAAGTCATTTTTTAAGGGGGGGCATTTTTTAAAGGGCCACTCAGAAAAAGGGGGTTGGAAATTTGCAACCGAAAAAAACCTAAATTTTTCAAAAAGTATTTTTGCGTTTTTTTTAAATTTTAAAATTTTTTTTAAAAACTTTTTTGGGTTTTCAAAGCCCAACCCCAAAAAAAAAACTTAAAATGCGTTTTTGTTTAAAAATTTTAAAAAGGAGAGTTTGGGAAAATTTTTGCTTTTGGGGCGTTGAAGGAAAAGGGGGAAAAAATTTTTAATTTTTTTTCGAAACGTATTTTGAAGTTTTTTTGTTTTTTTTTTTTTAAAGCCACTCGGGGATCCCCCTACGGGTGGAAAGGCAAGGGGAAACCATCAAATTTTAGCTAAAAAACTGTTTTTTTTTTGTGATTTTTTTTTTGAATTTGGAAAAATTTTTTTAAAAAAAACGATTTTTTGGGGCTGGGGGGCCCAAAAACCCTTTTTTAAAAAAGACAGTATCCAGGGGGAAAGGGGGGGGTTTTTTGAAAATTTTTTCCCCCCCATTCGGGGCTTCGGGTACAAAAAAATTTTAAAAATTTTTTTCAAAAAATATTTTTTAATTTTGTTTTTTTTTTTTATTTTTTAAAGCCACCAAAAAACCCAGGGGCTCGGAAATAAAAACAAAACCCTTTTAAAAATTTTTTGGGTTTAGAAAAAAAAATGTATTTTTTATTTTTTTTGAATTTCTTTTTTTTAAAACAATTTTTGGGTGGGGCCCCCCAAACCCCAAAATTAAAAAAGATGGTTTTATAAAAAATGGAAAAAAGGATTTAGGTCAAAAAAACCTTTTAAAGATCAAAAAAAATGAAAAAATTTTTTAAAAAAAGGGGCATTTTGACGGCTTTATTTTTTAAGCCACTCCCTTTTTCCTTTTACCTGGGGAAAGGGGCCGAAATCACAAATTTTAAAATTTGGGGAAACTTTTATTTTTTTTGTTTTTTTATTGAATTTGAAACTATATTTCAACGATTTTTGAGGGTTTTTCGAGCCACCAAAAAAAAACCTTTAAAAGGAGGGAAAAATTTGGGATTAGATGGGGAGACGGGGGAAAAATTTTAGCATTTGGGTTTTTTAAAAAAAAAACTTTTTTTCAGAAAAAAACTCATTTGGGGAAGGTTTTTTTCGTTTTTTTTATAATTTTAAATTTTTCCCGGGGTTTAAAAGGGGCCAACAAAACCATCAAATTTTAGTTAAAAAAGGGATTTTTGGTCATTTTAGATTTGACTTTATTTAAAAAATTTTTTTAAATTTCAAAACCCCCCCAAAAACCCAACTTTAAAAAAACCCCTCAGAACCCCTCGAATGGGAAAAAAAGATTTTTTTTGGGTCAATTTTTTTATTTGTTTCTTTTTTGGGTAACAAAAAAACTTTAAAAAAAATTTTCAGAAACTCATTTTGAAGGGTTTTTTTTATTTTAAAGCCATCGGGTTTCCCTCGGTCGGGAAAAGTAAAAAAAAACATAAAAATTTTTTATTAAAACAAAAATTTTTGGGTCGATTTTTAAAAAAATTTAAATTTTCAACGTTTTTTTGTGGTTTTAAAAAACAATTAAAAGCTGGGGCCCAGAATCGATCAGAATAGGAAAAGAGACTTTTGGGAAATTTTATGAAATTCTGGCGTTCGTAAAGATTTTAAAAAAAACTTTTTAAAATTTTTTTTAAAAAACGCCCCTTTTGGAATTTTTTCCCTTTATTTAAAACCCCTTATACTGGGTAAAAATTTAAAAACAAAAAATAATTTTGGGCTAAAAAACAAAAAGCATTTTTTTTTGTTTTGAAAAAAACTTTTTTTTAGGGTTCGGGCCCCCAAAAAAAAAAATTTAAAAACATCAAAAACGTAAAATAAAAGGGGGGCTTTAAAAATTTTTACCCCTTCGGGCCGAGCAAGAAAATTTAAAAAAAATTTTGGGAAAAAGTTTACTTTTAAGGTTTTTTTTGATTTAAGCCACCAAAACCCTAGGGCCGGGGGAAATTTTGGGAAGAAAATTCAAATTTTAGCTGAAAAAAAAAAAAATTTTTTTTTGTGTTTTTTTTTAAAAATTTAAAACATTTTTCCCAACGGGGGAATTTTTTTTTGATGTTTTTGGAAAAAAAACAAATTAAACTTTTTTGGGGTTGGGGGCCCAAAAAAAAAAGGGGGGGGGACGTTTGGGAAAAAAATTTTTTTTGCTTTTTGGTTTTTCTTTCAGAAAAGAAATTTTTAAAAGTCATTTTTTAAGTGTTTTTTTTTGTCTTTTAACCCTCGAACCCCGGGGGGGCCAAAAAAAATAACAAAAACCAAAAATTTGGGTAAAAATGTTTAAAAATTTTCCTTTTTAAAAATTTTTAGCAAACATAAAAATGCCCCAAAAAAATTTTTAGAAAAAAATTTTTGATGTTGGGTTGTTTTCCCGACCCTTTATATTTTTAGGGGCTTTAAATTTTAAAAAAAAACCATAAAAAGGGGGGGGGGATTTTTGAAAAAATTTTAACATTTTTTTGTTTTTTCGAAAAATTTGAAATTTTTAAAATTGGGGCCAAGCCCCCCTTAACGGGATGATTTTGAGCTTTTTAAAAGTTTTTTTTGGTTTGGGGGGAAAACCAAAAAAATTCTTGAATAATTTAAAAATTAATTCGACAAAAAATACTTTTTTTACAAAATATTTTTGTTGATTTTTTTTTTTTGGGGGGGGGTATTTTAGGGTTAAAAAAGGTCAAGAAAAACACTTAAAAAATTATTTTTAAAGGAATTTTTAAAAAATTTTTTTTTGGTTTTCAGAACGCCAAATTTTTAAAATTCCCCTAAAGTTTTTTTTTTTTCCTTTTCTGGTGGGTTTGCATTTTTAATTTTTTGCTAGAACCAAAAAAAATTTCGTTAAAAATTTGTTCAAAATTTAAATTTTAAAAAGGGGGGCCCAAAAATTTTAAGTTTTCAAAAAAAAAAAAAGAGGTTGTTATTTGAGCCCCGGGGGGGGAAATCATTTTAAAATTCAAAAAAAACCACTTAAAAAGGTTTTTGAAATTTTAACAGTTTTTGGGAAAAGGAACCCCAAAAAATTTAAAAAAAATTTTCCCCCAAAAATTTCCCCTTTTTTTTTTCTGATCTTTTTTTTCTGCTTTTTAAGTTTTTGGGGGGTTTCAAAACCTAAAAAATCTTTGAAAATAAGAAAAAATAAAAAACTGAAAAAAATTTTACAGTTTTGAAAAATTTTTTGGGCCCGTTTCCCTTTTCCCAAAAGCCCTTTTACGGGAATGGTTTAAAAAATTTTTAAAAAAAAAACTTAAAATTTTTCCCTTTTAAAAAATTTTAAAGTTTTTTTTGAGGGTTTTTTTGGGCCCCAAAAAAACCCATTAAGGTTTGCAAAAGCCCCAGAAAAAAAAAGGACTTTTTTAGGAAAATTTTGAATTTTTGGGGCTTTTTCGGGTTTTACAAGAAAAAACATTAAAATTTTTCCAAAAACGCCCCTTTTTTTAAATGTTTTCTTTTTACTTTTGGGCCCCAAAACCCTATTTGGAAAATTTGAAAAAAAAAACCCAAATTTTACAAAAAAACTTTATTTTTTTTTTTTATGAAATTAAAACAATTTTTTAAACCCTTTTTTTTTAGGGGTTTCTACCCCAAACAACAAAAACATAAGAAAAAACAAAAAATGAAAAAAAAAAAAGGGGGGATTTAGGTCAATTTTTGCATTTGGGGGTTTTCAAGAAAAGTTTTTTTCAGAAACCTAAAATTTGAATTGTTTTTTTTTTTTTTTAACATAAAAATTTAGGGGCGGGGAAAATGGGGGGGAAATTTTTAAAATTTTAGTAGGAAAATTTTTAGTCGAAAAAGGGAATTTGGAAAATAATTTAACGTTTTTGATGTTCGAGCCACCAAAAAAAAAACAAAAGATCAATCATTGGGGGAAAAAGGGGAAGGCAATTTTAAGCCACGCCAAACAAAAAAAAACTTGAAAATTCTTAGAAACGTCCTTTTGGTGCGACAAACCAATACCACCTTAAAAGTGCAAAAAAAACCACAAGCAAAAAAATGTATTTTTTCTTTTTTTTAAATTTTTAATTTACAATTTTTTGGGGCAGCCCCCAAAACACTTAAAACATCAAATGGGGTAAAAAATAAAAAGGGAACTTTACCAATTTTAGCTTTTCGGGGGCCTTTAGATAAAAAACTTTTTTAAAATTTCCAAAACTCCCCCTTTTGATTTTTTCGTTTTTTTGCCCCCAATACCCCCCCGGAAAAGTGCAAAAAAAACTAAAATTTTTACAAAAAAAATTGTACTTTTAATTAAAAGGAATTTAAAACAACTTTTTTGGGGTTTAGCCCCAAAACCCCTTTTAAAAGTGAAAAAATCGCCGAAAAAAAGGGGATTTTTCCCAATTTTACATTTGGGTTTTAAAAAAAAAAAAAAAAAATGTTAAAACCAAAATGACAAAGTTTTTCAAAAAATTTTTAAACCCACTAATTTTTCCCCCAAAAGGGTGGGGAAAAAACGAAACCCCATAAAATTTAGCAAAAAGGGGGGAAAAAGTTTTTTTGTCATTTTTTATTAATTTTAAACTTTTTTCAAGAGAGGGCAAAACCCCCAAAACCCCAATTAAAAACTTTTGCAAATCCCTGGGGTTGGAAAAGGGGGAAACGAAATCAATTTTATGTTTTTGGCGTTTAATAAAAAAATTTAAAAAAATTTTAAAAAAACCCCCAAAAAGGGTTTTCGAACTTTTAAGAAGGGAACCCCTTTAGGGGGGAAATTTTAAGAACCTCTTTTAAAACAGAAAGTATTTTTTCGATTTTTTTTAAATTTTTTAAATTTTTTTTTTAAAAACGTTTTTTAGGTGAGGCCCAAAAAAAAAAAACCCATTTTGCTTTTAACAGTTTTCTTGTATCTACGAACGCCAGAATGCATAAAATTGATCTAAACGTCTCCTTTTCCTATTCTGAGTCTATTCTGCATGCTTTAAGTGTGTTTGGTGGCTCAGAACCATCAAAAATCGTTGAAATATAGTTCAAAAAGTGACGTTTCTGAAGAATTTTAACAGTTTTCTTGTATCTACGAACGTCAGAATGCATAAAGTTGACCTAAACGTCTCCTTTTCCTATTCTGAGTCGATTCTGCATGCTTTAAGTGTGTTTGGTGGCTCAGAACCAACAAAAATCGTTGAAATATAGTTCAAATTCAATAAAAATCGACAAAAATACAGTTTCTAGCTAAAATTTGATGGTTTCGTTGCACTTTCCGAGCCCGTAGGGTATCTGAGTAGCTTAAAAGTACAAGAAAACACTTGAAATGTGACGTTTCTGAAGAATTTTAACAGTTTTCTTGTATCTACGAACGCCAGAATGCATAAAATTGACCTAAACGTCTCCTTTTTCTATTCTGAGTCGATTCTGCATGCTTTAAGTGTGTTTGGTGGCTCAGAACCATCAAAAATCGTTGAAATATAGTTCAAATTCAATAAAAATCGACAAAAATACAGTTTCTAGCTAAAATTTGATGGTTTCGTTGCACTTTCCGAGCCCGTAGGGTATCTGAGTGGCTTAAAAGTACAAGAAAACACTTCAAAAATGACGTTTCTGAAGAATTTTAACAGTTTTCTTGTATCTACGAACGCCAGAATGCATAAAATTGACCTAAACGTCTCCTTTTCCTATTCTGAGTCGATTCTGCATGCTTTAAGTGAGTTTGGTGGCTCAGAACCATCAAAAATCGTTGAAATATAGTTCAAATTCAATAAAAATCGACAAAAATACAGTTTCTAGCTAAAATTTGATGGTTTTGTTGCACTTTCCGAGCCCGTAGGGTATCTGAGTGGCTTAAAAGTACAAGAAAACACTTCAAAAGTGACGTTTCTGAAGAATTTTAACAGTTTTCTTGTATCTACGAACGCCAGAATGCATAAAATTGACCTTAACGTCTCCTTTTCCAATTCTGAGTCGATTCTGCATGCTTTAAGTGTGTTTGGTGGCTCAGAACCATCAAAAATCGTTGAAATATAGTTCAAATTCAATAAAAATCGACAAAAATACAGTTTCTATCTAAAATTTGATGGTTTTCGTTGCACTTTCCGAGCCCGTAGGGTATCTGAGTGGCTTAAAAGTACAAGAAAACACTTCAAAAGTGACGTTTCTGAAGAATTTTAACAGTTTTCTTGTATCTACGAACGCCAGAATGCATAAAATTGACCTAAACGTCTCCTTTTCCTATTCTGAGTCGATTCTGCATGCTTTAAGTGTGTTTGGTGGCTCAGAACTATCAAAAATCGTTGAAATATAGTTCAAATTCAATAAAAATCGACAAAAATACAGTTTCTAGCTAAAATTTGATGGTTTCGTTGCACTTTCCGGGCCCGTAGGGTATCTGAGTGGCTTAAAAGTACAAGAAAACACTTCAAAAGTGACGTTTCTGAAGATTTTTAACAGTTTTCTTGTATCTACGAACGCCAGAATGCATAAAATTGACCTAAACGTCTCCTTTTCCTATTCTGAGTCGATTCTGCATGCTTTAAGTGTGTTTGGTGGCTCAGAACCGTCAAAAATCGTTGAAATATAGTTCTAATTCAATAAAAATCGACAAAAATACAGTTTCTAGCTAAAATTTGATGGTTTCGTTGCACTTTCCGAGCCCGTAGGGTATCTGAGTGAGTAGTAACAGCGACCCATTAGTGTGACCTTGAAAAACCGCTAGGATTTGAGCGACCTTGAAAAAACCGATAGGATTTGAGACCCGCTAGTAATTAAGGACCGCTAGTAATTAGAGTTAATTAATGCATAATTAATTATCGATTAAATTCGATTTTAATTACGGGAGTATGTTAATACGTGTGTTTAGGCCTTAATTAGATTCGGGAATTAATTTATTAGAGGGTTTTAATCATTATCGTGGATATTAAATGAGATTTAATCGATAATTAATTACCCTTAATTAGTAGCGGTCCTTAAGTATTCGAGGTATGGTAAATCCTAGCGGGTCTCAAATCCAAGCGGGTCGTAATTCTTCGCTGGTCCATTGCTGGTCAAAATGCTAGCGCTTTCACCTTCCGAAATCCTAGCGGTCATAAATCCCGATACTACCCTCGCTCAACGATTATTCGGGGTGCGTGTAAATCCAAGCGGTGTAAAATGCTAGCGGGTTTAAAAGACTAGCGCTTTCACTTCTTAAATGATTATTCGGAACACCTATAAAGGGGCACAAGCTCGATACAATGGTAATTGCAATTTTGTATACCTCTTTAGAATGGGGAATTAATTTTATTAAAGGTTTTAATCATTAGCGTGAATATTAAATGAGATTTAATCGATAATTAATTACCCTTAATTAGTAGCGGTCCTTAAGTATTCGAGGTGTGGTAAATCCTAGCGGGTCTGAAATCCAAGCGGGTCATAAATCTTCGCTGGTCCATTGCTGGTCTAAATGCTAGCGCTTTCACCTTCTGAAATCCTAGCGGTACGCGAACGCGGCGGGCGGGCGGGTGGCGGCGGCGGGAGGTGGGCGGCGGCGACGGGACGCGGGCGGCGGCGGCGGGATCCGGGCGAACGGCACGAGGGCGGCGGCGGGACCCGGGCGAACGGCGCGTGGGCGGCAGGCGGACGATGGCGGCGGCGACGCGACACATAGACAAGTTTTATTTATTTATTTTGAAGCTAAACAAGAATTTATTATTAGATATAATATACTATAATTTTTTTTTATGCAAAAGTTGAAAATGTGTTTGGAATGTTTCTACCTCCTGTCATATAGTACCAGCTGGTTTTCGTATATATGTACACTGTGACATGTACCGGTGGAGTAAATCTAAAGCGCATTTACCAGATCTATGGGTTTGAAGAACGCCACCACACTGCAGGGTGGAAGCCTTGCTGAGGAGTTCGCCCGGATATGTGTTAACTTACTTTTGCCGCCCATCTATTATTTGGTCGGGTTTTATAACGAGAAAATGAACATTGTTGGTACATATGTTAACTGGCAAACTTTTATTTATATCTCACATATTTCACTTGATTTTGGCATGCAACATGTTTTTTCGTTGTATTAAGAAATACCTAGTTATTTAATTATGTTAGATACTAAAAAAATTTTTCAAATTTAAAATACAGTTCGAATATGGTCATGCAATAGATTTTTCAATCAATCAATCAATCAATCAATCAATTTATTGTGCTTAAATGTACACACATTTTACACTCGTCAAAATACAGAGATAACATAAATGTCATTTACAATGTTTGATAGTAATAAATCAAGAAAAGTTGTACAGAAGAAAGAAAACATTTAGAACATGATACACATTATTGCATGGATACATTGATGTCGTTCAGAAACTGATCATAGTTATAGTAGGCTTTGTTAATCAGAAAGTTTTTTACGACCTTCTTAAAATTAACTGTATCTAACTTTCTAATCGACTCAGGAAGTTTGTTGAAAAATTTGATACCCAAGTATTGAGTACTGTTCTGTGACGACTTTAAACGTATGTGCCTCAGACATAAGTTTTCCTTATGTCGTGTGTCGTATTCATGGTTGTCTTTGTGTTTGGAGTATGTGTTTATATTTAGTCTCAGATTGATCAAGCTGTTAAAAATGAATATGCAGGGCACCGTAAGAATTCTTAATTTTTGAAACATACGCTTACAATCATCTCTATAGCCAAGACTTCCCACTATTCGGACTGCCCGTCTCTGTAATCTAAATATGTTCGTCATCATGCTTGAGTGACCCCATGCTAAGATACCATAACTTATATTACTATGGCATAATGCAAAATAAGCTACTTTTAATGTCTCTATCGGAAGCTTTCTACTTAGATTTCTCAACGCAAATATTCCTGTAGAAATTTTCTTAGCTAGGTTCTCACCATGTGTATGAAACCTCATTTTTGCGTCTAGTGTTATCCCTAAAAAGTTTGTCTCTTTAACTATGTCTGTAGGTAGTGGGCCGGTGTTTTTTAGAGTGAATGCGACTTTAACCGTTTTATTTTTGTTTAGGGTTAGTTTGTTTGTTGTAAACCAATGAGTTGCCTTCAATTCTGTTTCCTCATTGCGATTTAGGGCCTCTGCGAATGTAGCTTCATTAGTTAATAAGTTCGTGTCATCCGCAAATAGTACAGTTTTTGTGTTTAGAAAGAAGGGAAAATCGTTGATATAAATGAGAAATAATAATGGGCCCAGGACTGACCCTTGGGGCACTCCTAGTACCACTGGTAGCTTTTCCGATTCCCTGTTATTATGTCTTACTGACTGAAGCCTATTTACCAAGTAGGATGTTATCATGCTGCAAGCGAGAGGATGTAAATTGTAGCAGTATAACTTTCTTATTAGTTCTGAGTGGGAGACGCAATCGAAGGCTTTTGACAAGTCTAAAAAGCAACCGATGCTATATCTGCCGCGCTCTAGGCAATCTCCGATAAAACTTGTGAGATCAAGAATGGCTTTGGTTGTATCTCGACCTTTTCGGAAGCCGTACTGACTATTGGAGAGAACATTAGCATCTTCAAGGATGTTACTCAATTGGTCATAAAGTATCCTTTCTAGAATCTTAGAGAAGACTGGTAGAAGTGAGATCGGTCTATAGTTAGTAGGGTCGTTTCTATTACCTTTTTTATGGACTGGTATCACTGCAGCGATTTTGAGACAGTCTGGGAATGTTGTGGTCCTTATGCATTCATTTATTAATCTAGTTATTGGTGAAATGATGGTGTCTTTCATAGATTTAATAATATTGACGCTTATGTTATAACAATCTTTTGAATTGCTATTTTTTAGTTTGCTAATGGTGTCTCTAACAGCTATACTGGAGACTTCTGAGAAATTAAAATATTTAGAATTATTACAGTGCATGTTGCAGTTCTTAATAATTAAGTCAATGGGATCTTGAGTAGCTATAGGAAGTGTTTTTATTGAATTTGGCCCGATATTAGTAAAGAACTTGTTGAAATCGTCATTTGAAATTTCACAGTTTGTCTCACTACCTATCAATGAATTTTTATTTCGGTTGTTATTTATTACTTGCCAAATTGCCTTACTTTTATTATTCGATTTATCTATAAAACTCTTGGTGTAGTTTACTTTTTTTATTTTAATTGTTTCTTGATAAAGGTGTCGACATTTATTTCTAGCCTTTCTAGTCACGTCCGTTTGAACGATTTTATGAAACTCGTCAAGAAATGATAATTCTTCGCGTATTTTTCGCAATTCGTCATCAAACCACTTAATGTCCATTTTGCTATGGTTGGTTTGTTTCGGGATTTTTTCTGGGAAGGCAAGATTCATGTTGTCGATAATTTCCTTTATAAACAATGTAAACTTAGTATTGATATCAAGGGTTTTATCGTCAACAAAGTACCAGTCAGCTTTACTTATATTATTGTATAATTTGCACTTGCCTAGTTTAGTAATCGGGCGGCACTTATAAGTAACATGTTTGTTCTTAGCGTCAGATACAGTTAATTTGAAGTCTATACCTAAATGATCAGACATTAGGCTATTGAACGGTTTTACACTATAGTTTAGAGTGTGAATGTTGGTAAAAATGTTATCAAGAGTATTATTGCCCCTGGTCGCGAATTTTACGATGGGATACAAGCCAAATTCAGTTAACACTAGAACGACGGAGGCGGTCATTTGACCGCTTTTGAATTTTTAATTCTTGATATCTCTGGTTTTATAAAGTATTTCGTTATTATCCTTCGTGACAATTATTTATTTGTTCTTGATTGTATGTGGAAAAAATCGCAATTCAATAGGACTGTTCGTCACCTGTGTGGGGATATGTCTTCCTAGAAAGACGGAGTGCGGTCATTTGACCGCTGCAATAAAATCGCTTCAAAAATTCTCGAAATAATTAAAAATAATTAAATTACCCCATACTGTCAACATCTGGATACAATTTCCACTAAGATGATTGGTAATTTTCGTGGTAACTTAATTTATTTTGGCATTGGACGTGATTACATTCTTTGGTTTGGATCTTGTTCTTTTCGTGAAAGGTGTGCTTTTCCTTGGTGATTTTTGCTTTGAAAATTTAGCTACATTCGGTGAGAAAATATATGACAGATTTGGAATTACTCGCAGAATTGAATAATTCGCCTCAAGACGGATAGTGGTAATGTATATGACACAAAAGTTCTGAAGTATAATACTACCACGCCAACTCCATATCAAGGGAAAAAAACAAATTTGTTCTGCTTTTGAGCACTATGCATCCTGATACAATAATTCAAGATAATCGAAAGAAGCTTCTGGACACCATAGCTTATTGCAACTTTACAAAATATGGCGATGATATGGTGGACCTGGTGGCTAGAAAAATTTCGTTCAAAGCCGGATCAAGGACAAGTTGTTTATAACATTTTAGACTTGGCTGTAATTAATGCACATATTTTATATCAGGAAGTGATAAAGAAGAAATAAGCCGACGAAAATTCCTCTTGAATTTATGAAAAGTACTGGCAGCAAGTGATGTTGGGTCAGGTCAGGTCAAACTAATAAAAATGACCTACAGCCATGGAAAAGTTCACAGGAAAAAGAAAACAATGCCATGCAACTAAATGCCGCAATAAAGCAAACCGAACGCGTGATAGATGCAAAAACACTTTATGCGGAAAATCTAATAAAGTTACAAATTTCTTGTGTGCAAATTGCTTTGAATCCTAAGTTTCATTTATGAGTTCTACTTTCTAATGTTTATGTTACTATAATTTAGTTATTTAATTAATTTTAAAAAAGTAATTACGCTATTGGCCATGTTTTACTGAAAAAAAAGGACTGCGGTCAAATGACCGCAAGCCGTCCTCAGAGGTATGCGTAAAACGCCGTCTTCCTAGTGTTAAGGTGTTACAAAGTTTTAGTTCTAGCATGCTATTAGTGTTGAAATGTATGTTAAAATCTCCACTTAGGATAACATTGTTTTTGACTACATCTATTGTATCCAGTACATCAACAATAATTTCACAAAACAGATTAAAATCACCAGATGGCGGCCGGTATATATTTATAACAATAAGTTTGCAAGAGTTGACTAGTGATGCTGAGATTTCACAATGATTTTCAATAGACATATTTTCCAGATTATGTAGAGTAGTATATTGTAAATTATGTGCTGCAAATAAGAGGGAACCTCCATAATTACTCAACTTACGGCAAAAACTGGATGCTACGTGCATATTTTCGATGGAAAGGTTGTCCACTTCCGCGTCGTTTAGCCAATGTTCGCAGATAGCCGCCAACGAGAAATTTCCCTGGTGTAACAGTAGTTCAAACTCTTGGAGTTTTGATCTAATTGATTGCGAATTAAGCACAAGGATTCTTAGCTCTTTAGTTGTTGTTGTCGGGGTGGGTGAAAAAACCTGTTAATTCGTGTTCCCTTAGGCCATATTTCCGATTTCATAACGGTTTCCAACTCATCAAAGTCCAAAGTTAGTTTGAAACTGGAATAGAGGTCCGGATACTTTGAATTCAATTTTTCGATATCAAATTCGTTAAGATAGGATTTCAGATGTTCTTGCATCTGTTCTTTAGTTGTTTTAGGAGATAATCTGTATACGTGAATATAAGCTTTTTTTGAGATAGCTTCCAGACGTGTAGTTCCAGGAAGGGATCCAATAACTGTTGATTTGAGTTGTCGTTTTTTGATTTTGGTATCAATAATAGGCTGATCCTTTTTTTCGTCAGAGGCTTGCTTAACCTTAGATTTGTTCCTAGGAGTTGTCTTAGGTTTGTTATTGATGTTTGTTGTTATTAAGGTAGGTGGTTCCTTATCGTTGGTGTTTTTCTGAGCAGTGGCGTTTGTTTCTCTTTTTTTTTCGTTGTTCGGTTTCTCGTTACCTTTAATGATGTTTTTGCTTGTGGTACCTGTAGAGGCTGCCATGGAAAGTTGATTATTTAGTAGCTGTATTTGCTGTCTTAGTTCATCAATAATAATGTCCTTTTGTTTTATTATGTACGTAAAGATTCTGAGGTCCATACCCGTATTCGGCTGCTGTTGGAGACGATTAACTGCGTCCCAGAAGTCGGGGTCTGTCATTTCTGTAATGGTGTCTTCGTTTTCACAACAAGTAAAAGTTGTTCCATCGTCCGAGTATTTGGCAGAGTTCTTTGCACAGCTAGGATGAAATGGTTGCTGGCACTTTAGGCATTTTACACTAGTCACTACTTTATTTTTGCACTTTTTACACAGCGCACTACTATCCGTGTCTGTGTTCTTTGTCGCCATCTTGTCTTTGCAGCAAGTGTAGATATTTTTATGTTTTGCGAAACATCATAAGATACTGGTATGAATTTTTAAATATTTTAAATGAAGACTTATGTGACGATTCAATACACGCACATACAATGTATGACATTAACATCGTGAAATTTTTTTAACAAGAACACAACAAGCTTAAGGTTCTCAGTAATTTCGTTCAATCATTTATTTCTTTTTGTTTTAATTTTAAAACTACGAGCAAAATATTTCAGTGTTTTAAAGTCTCACTAAATATTTTGCAAAGTCGATTTCTTTAAAGTTAGTAGGTACAACAAGAACATTTTAACGACAATATACCCATTTATTCTATTTGGAAACAAATTCATTTTAGGGCAAAATGATTAAATTTACATTTTCAAGTTTTTGACATTTTGTTTATCTTGTATATTGATGAGTCGGTGTTGCATTAAAATAATTACAACCTTTGTCGGACAGACAGATAAAGAAGAGTAGCCATGACAAATAGAAAACAAATTATTCATTTACTTGTATCTTATAAGTATTCGAGACAAATAACTTGATAACCACATAAACAAAACTGATGAGTAGTCAAATTCAAAATAATCTCTGAACTTTAGTGGAATATAATAGAGCCGCAAAAAAAAATGTATATTACTATTTCCAGCGTAATCATCAGGTAGCTAGTAATTATTAAATTTGTCTTGTTTAGCATTTTTAGATATGCATTTTTCTTTTATGTTCATCAACTATTTTAACTTAGCTATGTATCTTATAAGACAGATACATACAACTGCAATTTGTTGCTTTGCAATTTGTAACATTTTCTTTTACTGTATGCTTCATTTTATACATATATTTTACTTGATATTTAGAGAAAAATAACAACATTTTTGTTACAGATTGTCTGATTCACATTCAACTTTCAAGAAAGAAATACATGTTTTATAAAAAACCAAATTAACAAAAACTGATTCTGCTATATAATAATAAGATTTGTTGGACCGTAATTTCAAAATTCATGGATATTTCGTGTTAAAAAAGAGCAATAAAAAAAATGACAAATTTAAAAACAATTAAATAATGTACATATAGACATTTGTATTTTTGTAAACTATGTTTATTGCAATCATCAAGCAAATTTTTAATGAACTCTATATTACTACATATTTTGTAGCAGAGAAAGTTTGTCTTTTTTATACAATTTGATTTAACGCGAGTATTAAAGGAAAGTTAACCAATACCAATATTTTGATTTTCGATCATTCAATGAATGAATGCAGTTACATCCGTCGCAGTGTGCGTGTATACATACTTGCAACATCCATAATATGTCCTTCGTCGCTGTTTACATCTTTCACTTCAAACATTTTTTACAGCGTTCGAAGTTCCGCCATGTTCGTTCACTAACGAATTTGGGGTCAATTTTAATATATTATTTTGTTATGGATCCCTTAGACGTAAAAACAAGTTTGCTGTATTTGTATGTACCAACAAAATGGACATACAAAATAACTACAGCACTACATGTTACAACAAATATGACTTAATAGTTTGAGTTAATTGTATGTGCTTAGATAAATCGTCCCTACACATAATAAAATGTTTCTATAAATTGTTTGTACAAACAGATTTTTTCAATCAAGTCAAAGTAATTTTATACATGTTTGATCGTGATATTATAGCTCAACATGGTATCAGACTACATGTTACAATAAATCAGCATATATGTTTGGACAAATCTGTTTGTGCATACGAAAAATTACGTCTAGTTTAAGATTATGTATGTGCAAACTTATCACACAAACATTGTTTGAAGAATCTGCAAGTTTTGATTTTCAGTGCGTTTTTTATGGGGTGAGGACTTCGGGAAGGACGCGGGTAACCACTGTTCACTGCAGATATATTTGCGTGTATATCGAAAGACTCGGCAATTACGATCATCGGCAGTTGTAATATGAAAGTTCTTTAACATACGAAAGAATGAGTGATTTACGAAATTATTCAAAACAATTTATGGAAGAATTCATCGAGGAGTATAGGTCTTTGCCATGTCTTAGGAAAATTAAAAGCAAAGAATATACAAATCGCAATTTGAGAAATCAAGCACATAAAATATTAATTAATAAAATAAAAGAAATATAGCCAGAGCCAAACAAAGACATGATCATTTAACATTAAACATGGTGCAACTTGCTTTAGCAACCAATCAAAATGGTCTTCGTCCATACGTAAAAAATTTTGTAGATCGGCTTTTGACGACACCCGCTGCTCATTCAGTAAACGCATATGAGGAAACTGTTGTTTTTTGTTATACTACTCTTTGCACCAGATGCGTGTTTTCTGATTTTCTTCTTGCAATAAAACAAGAATTATAACAGCAGCATTTTTTCTCTTGACATGGCAGTAAACCGGAACACACAATATCTTTTATTATATTAATTATAATGATTCAAATTACTAATAATAACGTCTAGGGTCGATACAAATCGAATCAACTAGTGTTACAGAAATCTTCGTACGCACAATATTGTTACAACTTGCTTTAAAACCAGACCAGCAAACATGATTGTACAAAGACTTGATACACGTTTGTTTGCAGCGATCAGTAGTAGGTAGCATTTAGGTACACGATATATATCTCAAACTTCTTACATTTAGTCCTCAACAGGTTACGTCCCTACATTAAACCAAATATTCCCAAGAAGTTTGGATGATTTTGATTGCACAATCATATTTAGAACAAAGCTGATACATATAGGTGCAACTTTTGTATGTAGAAGTTGTTTGTACATACAAATCTGACAAACTTGCATCTGCGTCTAGGGGTCGCTTTACAATTGTATGTATGTTTGCGTAAGTTGGTTTCAAGCTTTCATTAAAAGACTCACAGTTGTATTTTACAATTTACTTTACATGTCTAACACACATAATTATGTCGTTGTCAAGTAATTTGTTGTTGTTTTATTTATTGAAAAAAAACATTCGCAGGGTAATTTTGGCGATTTATTTGCAAAAGCTGGAAATGTTGATGGAACGTTACTATATTTCTTAATCCATTCCTTTAATAAGGATGTTCCGTTACTACAATGATGATTTTCAATAATAGGTATAGCCAATTTTTTATGCTCCTGTTGATATCACTATCTTTCTAATTACATAGACGCGGCGCTTGGATGCAATTGGCCGAGATGCGAAGTATTATTGTTTATTGCAATTTAATCAAAGGAATTTGTAAGGTCATTCACGAAAGCAATATTTTGACAAGGATTTCTCAACACAAGAAATAACAAAATCTGAATTGCAATTTTTCAATCGCAATTCGCTTAACATAATTTATCGTCTTCCTCGTGTTTATATTCATATAGAAAATCACTTTTTAGTATTTACCATTAGTGTTTGTATTAAATTAAATAGTGTACGTATAAAGAACACAGTGGATTTAAATAGTATTCAAAAAGAAACGAATTTCCTCTATTAAGAAAATTACCTAGGTATTAGTGAAAATCATAATTGTAATTTACACTTCATCAAAAATTTGTGTTATTACTGAAGCAAACATATTTACAATTTACAAAAATGCAAATGTCTTTGTACACTTTTTTGTTAAATTCATATTTTTTTTGTTTGTTGATTTTTTTGACACAAAAATTGAAATCTGTTTCATGAATGTTATTATTATATCGTAATTTCCTTAGAGTCAAAAATAAAGAAGAAAGCCTGTTGGTTCAAATTTTATAAAACCATGTACCGTTATTTTTGGAAAATTATTATAAACCAGACGAGTTGCAGGAAAAAAGTTGTTAATATTTACTATACTTATAGATATATCACATAAAATTAATAAAAAGAAATATGTGTGTCGAACGAAACTTCCAGTAAAACAAATGCATGCTTAAAAAATTTTTGTAAGTTATAAGCAAGCAAAAAGTACAGTTTTATGTATGGCGATGCATTGCCAAGTTAAAGATTAATATCTTTGAGATTAATGTCGAAAGCTGAATGATTATTTTAATTTTATTAAAAACTCTGTGTTTAGCGTCTGTTACGATTTCAAAATTTTCAAATTACAGTTCTGAAGGAATTCTACATACAACTTCAACTTGTACTAAGTTTTTTGTGTATGCATTTAGTACTCATACACCTCTGAATGCTAAATCATTACTTTCGATATCGAAGGCGAACATGTCAAAACGTTTTACGTGGTTTTAGAGTAGTGAGTGGTGTTTTCTATGATTTGGCGCATTTTTAGTCGGAGGTGGAAACTACCTAAACACAAGCACAAAGACACGCAATAGTTCGACAAAATTTTCACCAGATGGTGCTGTTATTTAATGCAATTTAAAGTCACTAGTTATATATCATTAATGCAATTTAAAGTCCCTAGTTATATATCATTAATGCAATTTAAAGTCCCTAGTTATATATCATTAATGCAATTTAAAGTCCCTAGTTATATATCATAAAGTACCGCAATCATCCGCCATTTTCTGGAAAAACTACCCACCAACTTTAAATTATTGCAAATTTGAATGGTATCCAGTTTCAAAACAGTTTCAAAACAGTAAGAATCCAACTTGAAATTGTGGTCTACACCATTGCCAATTGTATTTTGTAGAATATGAAGTTGATTTCAAATGATATAAATTGTAATTCAGATTAATCAGTTCTATTTCAGAAAGCATCACCTGAAATCCAGATTAACTAATTCTATTTCAGAAACGTCATCGTCAGTTGAAATTCAGATTACATCAAATTTAATTAATGTACCTAATTGTTAGACATTATTGTAATTGGAACATATTATAAGAAATGATTTCTATCATGTTTCAATGCGTAATTATTTTTTATTTACATTTATTACAACTGTGAATTTATGAAAAAATGAATTTAATTCAAATAAATAGTACGGCTTTGGTACTGGAGAATATGACGGTGCGGCATTAAACATTATGTAGAAAGTTTTTTTATTTATATTATTATATTTTTTTCTTACCACTTTGTAAACAAAATAATCTTGTACCGATTGCACTATTGCGTTTACATCCTAATATACAACCGGACATTTTTATAAAGCAGATAACCAATTTTTTAATGAGATTTATTCATGAAACCACCTAACAACTAACTAACCACGTCAAATTCTTTGACGATACCTGAGATTTTACAAAGCAGCTGACATATCGATGCCATTTTTGGGCAAAAATCATATCATCTCTTTTTAATACATTGCTACAGTGCTGTTCTTTATGTAGGTATCTAGGGTCTTTAATACAATTAATATACAGGGTGGCCCAAATGAAACGAAACAGACGGGACCGTGGGCGCTGTACATGATTATGTGAAAAATGCTCGAACAGGTCGATTTTTAACTCAAGGGGAATGCTGATATCAGCGGTATCATGTCCATTTTTGGTCATCGAAAGCGTTGTCAGAAGTAAAAAAAAACAACAACAAGGCAGCAACAGTACACATCCTTTGCAATGCTGTATCTCGCGAACCAAGCAACAGCATTTAAAAATTCAAACATTGTTAGAAAGGGAATTAATAGGACTTCCAAACAAGATGTTAGATGACCTATACTGCCATTTAAGATTTTTGACTTGATAACCGTTCGTTCCTGGGATCCTGGGTGAAGACAAAAGAACGAAAAACCAACGTCAAAAACCGGTCTATTCGAACATTTTTCACATAATCCAGTACAGCGCCTACGGTCGCTTTTAAATATCATTTACGAGAAATGTGTGGTGCTGAGAAAATCGTAGAGTGCTTTGCTAGACATTTTTTTCAGTATTTACTAGTAATAAGAACATCAATTTTGACAATATCAACTTTCCTGTAGATCAACCTCTCAATATCGTAATTGAGAGCTCCTTCGTTTTCAGTGCGCTAGAAAACCTTGAAAACAAAAACTGTCCAGGACCTGATGGACTCCCACAATCTTTTTTAAGAGATGCGGTAAATCTCTAATCGATTTATTAATCCTGGCAGTTTCCGACTCTCTGTAGATCAGCATTTATAATTCCTATTTTTAAAACGGGTATTTAAAGTTTAAATGTTCAAATAAAAAATTATAGACATACCTATAAGTTTGCAGTGTACTCCGTCAAAAAATTTTGAAATCATTATAGCTTCTCAAATGTTTGAGAAATTTAAAACTTTGGTAACTCCATGTCAGCATGGATTTTTTTCAAAACGATCAACCTTAATCAATATTTTTACTTTTGCTAATTATGTTTTCGATGCCTTTGAAAATAACTTAGATGTTCATGTTGTTTACACAGACTTCAGGAAGGCATTTGACACTGTCAATAATTTTATACTTTTAAAAAACCTACATTTGTACGGACTTTGTGATCCTCTTCTGTCATGGCTTAAAACATATTTATTAGACCGATATCATTGTGTACGTTTATATGGAGTCAATTCAAATGATTATCTAGTTACTTCAGGTGTTCCGCAAGGTTCAGTCATTGGCCCACTTCTGTTTAATATCTTCATAACGATACTGCTTCGAATATTACATCGGATACGCTTCTCTACGCAGATGACCGAAAATTGTTTAAGAGCATACGCACACTTAGTGATACTGCGGTCCGACAATCCGATATAATTAAA
This sequence comes from Zophobas atratus, assembly GCA_022388445.1. Taxonomy (NCBI): domain Eukaryota; kingdom Metazoa; phylum Arthropoda; class Insecta; order Coleoptera; family Tenebrionidae; genus Zophobas; species Zophobas atratus. The sequence goes on along the minus strand of JAKCWB010000025.1, from coordinate 22,233 downwards.
ATTGAAAATGATGCAAAATTAATGATATGTCACTCAATTTAGGTAAATGTATTATTTGTTTTAGCAGGAAATTTGCTTCATCTCCATGTTCTTATATTTTATGTGGTACTTGACAGTCTGTAGTCAAAGAAATGAAAAATTTTGGTGGTTTACTAGATTCTAAGTTAAGTTTTCATTGTCCATACAATAATTTCTAAAGGCAGGAAAATGTTAAGTTACCTCAAAAGGTGGTCTACTGATTTCAGTGATGTACGTGTCTTAGTCCTATTATTTAATTCTCTGGTAAGATTCTTATTAGAATATAACACTCTTATTTGGTCACCGTTTTTTTCTTCCCACATCAAACGTTTTGAAGCTCTGCAAAACAATTTTCTTAAATATTTAATGTATACACTCGGACTCGGGTTATAAAACATTATTTTAGAGAGTACTAATCTGGTTGCTAGTTATGTACCAATTAGTAATTTAGAAAATCGTAGAATTTATCATAAATTCTGGTTTATCTTTAAATTAGTGAATGGTTTAGTAGATACGCCCGATTTATTATCAATGATTTATTTTAGTGTACCCGTTCGGACTGTCCGCTCTCCTTATATGTTTTTGTACCTTATCAGTTATCATAGAAGGAAATAAGCTCTTCATTCTCCCGTAAACAGTATGATTTTACTTGCTAACCAATACTGTAAGAACCTAGAATTTTCTAGTGTATCATTTAAATTAAATGATTTAATAGATTCAAGAGAGAATGCCGTAAAATGGTATTTGTATAACCTACTAAAAAGTCTTATAATATTAAACACAATTTTAAAATTTTTCAAGCATAAGTTGTAAGCAACTGCACTAATTTTAAGATACACGTAAATATATTTAACTTGTAAAAAGTGTTTTATGGTCAAATTAGAATGCATTGGAAGCTATGAGGAAAACGTATAACTTTCTGCAACAATAAAATCCTATATAAAATTTATAAACATGATTTTGGTGCATTTGGTTTAGATTTGTTTTTAAAATGAAATCTTCTAAAACTTGGTTTTTACTTTTTTTTTACTTATTAAATTTTACATTTTATGCGGCAACACACATCAGCTGTTTTAAAAAAATTCATTGTCAATAAGTTGTTTTTTTATTGCTTTATAATATGTATTATATTATTATATTATGTGAAGTAAATTATGTTTTGCGAGATAAACAACATAACAACAGACATGAAATTGCATTGTTAACTGATCGAGACACAAAGTTCTGCATCAATAGGTATCCTGTAAATAAATAAATACATATTTTTAGTTATTTATTTATTTAATACTCCGCCAAAAAACGCTGCAATATTTAACAACTGATACATAGTTTCTAAAATTTCAATTGATGTTGTTCGCAAGACCTTAATTTACATAAAAACACAAAAAACTGGTGGATGATTCCGGTACTTTATAATATATATTTAGGGACTTTAAATTGCATTAAACAACAGCACCATCTGGTGAAAATTTTGTCGAACTATTGCGTGTGTTTGTGCCTTAGATCATATAATATTATTATATGATCTAAAATTTGTGCTTGTGTTTAGGTCGTTTCCACCTCCGACCAAATATGTCCCAAATCATAGAAAACACTACTCACTACTCGAAAACCACGTAAAACATTTTGACGTGTTCGCCTTCGAAATCAAAAGTAATGATTTAGCATTCGGAGGTGTATGAGTACTAAATGCATACACAAAAAACTTAGTACAACAAGTTGAAGTTGTTTGTAGAATTCCTTCAGAATTGTAATTTGAAAATTTTGAAATCGTAACAGACGCCAAACACAGAGTTTTTAATGAAATTAAAGTAAGTAATCATTCAGCTTTCGACATTAATCTAAAAGATATTATTAATGTTTAACTTGGCAGTGCATCGCCATACATAAAACTGTGCTTTTTGTTTGCTTATAACTTACAAAATTTTTTAACCATGCATTTGTTTTCCTGAAAGTTTCGTTTGACACAATATTTCTTTTTATTAATTTTACTTGATATATATATATATATAGTGAATATTAACAACCTTTTTTTCCAACTCTTCTGGTTTATATTAACTTTCTAAAAATAACCGTACATGGTTTTATAAAATTCGAACTAACAGACTTCCTTTTTATTTTTGACTTTAAGGAAATTGCGATACAATAATAAGATTTAAATTCATGAAACAGATTTCAATTTTTGCGTTAGAATAAATATGTAGTAATGTAGAGGTTGGACATTTCCATATCCAATAATCTTAAGCAGGTACCTGGGGTTGTGAGAGGTGAGGGTGTGTCCCACCCACCCCATTTAGTCGGTACCGGTAGACACAATTTTTTAGTTTTCAAGTTCTGGAATAAATCCCAAGCAAAACGGTCGCACTCTTATCACTTTGGTCCTTCGAAGCAATTCTAATAATCACAAACAATAGAGTTCATTAAAAATTTGCTTGATGATTGCAATAAACATAGTTTACAAAAATACAAATGTCTATATGTACATTATTTAATTGTTTTTTAAATTTGTCATTTTTTTTGTTTGCTGTTTTTTAACACGAAATATCTATGAATTTTGAAATTACGGTCCAACACATCTTACACATCTTATTATTATATAGCAGTATCAGTTTTTGTTAATTTATTTTTTTTTTATAAAATCATGTCATTTTTAAGTTGAATGTGAATCGGACAAGCTGCATCAAAAATATTGTTATTTTTCTCTAAATATATCAAGTAAAAATAAAATGAAGCATAGAGTAAAAGAAAATGTTACAAATTGCAAGGCAACAAATTGTAGTTTTATATGTCTTATGAGATACATTGCTAAGTTCATAGTTGATGAACATAAAAGAAAAATACATTTCTAAAAATGCTAAACAAGACAAATAATTCTTACTAGCTATCTGATAATTACGCTGGCAATAGTAACATAAATTTTTTTGCGGTTCTGTTGTATTCCACGAAATATTATATGTATGTATTAATAAATTCTTGTTTAGCTTCAAAATAAATACATAAAACTTGTGTATGTGTCGCGTCGCCGCCGCCATCGCCCGCCTGCCGCCCACGCACCGTTCGCCCGGGTCCCGCCGCCGCCCTCGTGCCGTTCGCCCGGATCCCGCTGCCGCCGCCCGCGTCCCGTCGCCGCCGCCCACCTCCCGCCGCCGCCCGCGTCCCGCCGCCACCCGCCCGCCCGCCGCGTTCGCGTACCGCTAGGATTTCAGAAGGTGAAAGCGCTAGCATTTAGACCAGCAATGGACCAGCGAAGATTTATGACCCGCTTGGATTTGAGACCCGCTAGGATTTACCACACCTCGAATACTTAAGGACCGCTACTAATTAAGGGTAATTAATTATCGATTAAATCTCATTTAATATTCACGCTAATGATTAAAACCCTCTAATAAAATTAATTCCCCATTCTAAAGAGGTATACAAAATTGCAATTACCATTGTATCGAGCTTGTGCCCCTTTATAGGTGTTCCGAATAATCATTTAAGAAGTGAAAGCGCTAGTCTTTTAAACCCGCTAGTATTTTACACCGCTTGGATTTACACGCACCCCGAATAATCGTTGAGCGAGGGTAGTATCGGCATTTATGACCGCTAGGATTTCGGAAGGTGAAAGCGCTAGCATTTTGACCAACAATGGACCAGCGAAGAATTACGACCCGCTTGGATTTGAGACCCGCTAGGATTTACCATACCTCGAATACTTAAGGACCGCTACTAATTAAGGGTAATTAATTATCGATTAAATCTCATTTAATATCCACGATAATGATTAAAACCCTCTAATAAATTAATTCCCGAATTTAATTAAGGCCTAAACACACGTATTAAACATACTCCCGTAATTAAAATCGAATTTAATCGATAATTAATTATGCATTAATTAACTCTAATTACTAGCGGTCCTTAATTACTAGCGGGTCTCAAATCCTAGCGGTTTTTTCAAGGTCGCTCAAATCCTAGCGGTTTTTCAAGGTCACACTAATGGGTCGCTGTTACTACTTGAGTGGCTTAAAAGTACAAGAAAACACTTCAAAAGTGACGTTTCTGAAGAATTTTAACAGTTTTCTTGTATTACGAACGCCAGAAGAATTATAATATTGACCTAAACGTCTCCTTTTCCTTTTCTGTGTTCGTAGATACAAGCGAAAATGTTATAAATCTGAAAACGTCACTTTTGAGTGTTTTCTTGTACTTTTAAGCCACTCAGATAACTCGGTTAAAAGTCGAAAAACCTCAAATTTACTAGAATGATTATTTAACGTTTTATTGATTCTACGATATTAAGATTTGATGGTCTGAGCAAATCACTTTCTTCAGAGTCGATCATAGGAAGCTTTAGGTCAATTTGTGTTCTGTGGCTCAGAACATCAAAATCGTCAAGACATCATACTTTCGAAGTTTTACTTTCTTTAAGCCAATCTAAATACTAACGTCCTTTTCTATTCTGAGTCGATTCGCATGCTTTAATTTTTGTGGTCAGAACAAAAATTTGAAATATGTTCATTCTAAATGCAAAATACATTCTCAAAATTTGATGGTTTCTGCACTAACGAGCCCATCGTGAAAGGGTGCAAATTCTGTCTCTCCTATTAATTATTGTTTTAAGTTCAGAAACACTGAAATTTTGTAGATTTTCTGAATGAAATTTTAACAGTTTTTCTTGTATCTACGAACGCCAGAATGCATAAAATTGACCTAAACGTATCCTTTTCCATTCTGAGTCGATTCTGCATGCTTTAAGTGTGTTTGGTGGCTCAGAACCATCTAAAAATCGTTGAAATATAGTTCAAATTCAATAAAATCGACAAAAATACAGTTTCTAGCTAAAATTTGATGGTTTCGTTGCACTTCCGAGACCGTAGGGTATCTGAGTGGCTTAAAAGTACAAGAAAACACTTAGAAATTGACGTTTCTTGAAGAAATTTTAACAGTTTTTCTTGTATCTACGAACGCCAGAAATGCATAAAATTGACCTAAACGTCTCCTTTTCCTTTTGCATTCTGATGCGTTCGTAGAACAAAAAACTGTTAAAATCTTCAGAACGTCACTTTTGAAAATGTTTTCTTGTACTTTTAAGCACTCAGATAACTACGGCTCGGAAGAGTGCAAAAGTACCATCAAATTTTAGCTAGAAACTGTATTTTTGTCGAATGAATTTTTAAACAGTTTTTTGTTCTGAACCAAACACTAAATGCTAAACGTCTCCTTATTTCCTATTCTGCGTTCGTAGATACAAGAAAACTGTTAAAATTCTTCAGAAACGTCACTTTTGAAGTGTTTTCTTGTACTTTTAAGCCACTCAGATAACACTACGGGCTCGGAAAGTGCAACGAAACCATCAAATTTTAGCTAGAAACTGTATTTTTGTCGATTTTTATGAATTTGAACTATATTTCAACGATTTTTGATGGTTCTGAGCCACCAAACACACTTAAAGCATGCAGAATCGACTCAGAATAGGAAAAGGAGACGTTTAGGTCAATTTTATGCATTCTGGCGTTCGTAGATACAAAGAAAACTGTTAAATTCTTCAGAAACGTCACTTTTTCAAGTGTTTTCTTGTACTTTTAAGCCACTCAGATACCTACGGGCTCGGAAAGTGCAACGAAACCATCAAATTTTAGCTAGAAACTGTATTTTTGTCGATTTTTATTGAATTTGAACTATATTTCAACGATTTTTGATGGTTCTGAGCCACCAAACACACTTAAAGCATGCAGAATCGACTCAGAATAGGAAAAGGAGACGTTTAGGTCAATTTTATGCATTCTGGCGTTCGTAGATACAAGAAAACTGTTAAAATTCTTCAGAAACGTCACTTTTGAAGTGTTTTCTTGTACTTTTAAGCCACTCAGATACCCTACGGGCTCGGAAAGTGCAACGAAACCATCAAATTTTAGCTAGAAACTGTATTTTTGTCGATTTTTATTGAATTTGAACTATATTTCAACGATTTTTGATGGTTCTGAGCCACCAAACACACTTAAAGCATGCAGAATCGACTCAGAATAGGAAAAGGAGACGTTTAGGTCAATTTTATGCATTCTGGCGTTCGTAGATACAAGAAAACTGTTAAAATTCTTCAGAAACGTCACTTTTCGAAGTGTTTTCTTGTACTTTTAAGCCACTCAGATACCCTACGGGCTCGGAAAGTGCAACAAACCATCAAATTTTAGCTAGAAACTGTATTTTTGTCGATTTTTATTGAATTTGAACTATATTTCAACGATTTTTGATGGTTCTGAGCCACCAAACACACTTAAAGCATGCAGAATCGACTCAGAATAGGAAAAGGAGACGTTTAGGTCAATTGTATGCATTCTGGCGTTCGTAGAACAAGAAAACTGTTTAAAATTCTTCAGATAACTCACTTTGAAGTGTTTTCTTGTACTTTAAGCCACTCAGATACCTACGGGCTCGGAAAGTGCAACGAAACCATCAAATTTTAGCTAGAAACTGTATTTTTGTCGATTTTTATTGAATTTGAACTATATTTCAACGATTTTTGATGGTTCTGAGCCACCAAACACACTTAAAGCATCAGAATCGACTCAGAATAGGAAAAGGAGACGTTTAGGTCAATTTTATGCATTCTGGCGTTCGTAGATACAAGAAACTGTTAAAATTCTCAGAAACGTCACTTTTGAAGTGTTTTCTTGTACTTTTAAGCCACTCAGATACCCAACGGCTCGGAAAGTGCAACGAAACCATCAAATTTTAGCTAGAAACTGTATTTTTGTCGATTTTTATTGAATTTGAACTATATTTCAACGATTTTTGAGTTCTGAGCCACCAAACACACTTAAAGCATGCAGAATCGACTCAGAATAGGAAAAGGAGACGTTTAGGTCAATTTTATGCATTCTGGCGTTCGTAGATACAAGAAAACTGTTAAAATTCTTCAGAAACGTCACTTTTCAAGTGTTTTCTTGTACTTTAAGCCACTCAGATACCCTACGGGCTCGGAAAGTGCAACGAAACCATCAAATTTTAGCTAGAAACTGTATTTTTGTCGATTTTTATTGAATTTGAACTATATTTCAACGATTTTTGATGGTTCTGAGCCACCAAACACACTTAAAGCATGCAGAATCGACTCGAATAGGAAAAGGAGACGTTTAGGTCAATTTTATGCATTCTGGCGTTCGTAGATACAAGAAAACTGTTAAAATTCTTCAGAAACGTCACTTTTGAAGTGTTTTCTTGTACTTTTAAGCCACTCAGATACCCTACGGCTCGGAAAGTGCAACGAAACCATCAAATTTTAGCTAGAAACTGTATTTTTGTCGATTTTTATTGAATTTGAACTATATTTCAACGATTTTTGATGGTTCTGAGCCACCAAACACACTTAAAGCATGCAGAATCGACTCAGAATAGGAAAAGGAGACGTTTAGGTCAATTTTATGCATTCTGGCGTTCGTAGATACAAGAAAACTGTTAAAATTCTTCAGAAACGTCACTTTTGAAGTGTTTTCTTGTACTTTTAAGCCACTCAGATACCCTACGGGCTCGAAAGTGCAACGAAACTCAATTTTAGCAGAAACTGTATTTTTGTCGATTTATTGAATTGAACTAATTCAACGATTTTTGATGGTTCTGACCACCAAACACACTTAAAGCATGCAGAATCGACTCAGAATAGGAAAAGGAGACGTTTAGGTCAATTTTTGCATTCTGGCGTTCGTAGATACAAGAAACTGTTAAAATTTCTAGAAACGTCACTTTAAGTTTTTCTTGTACTTTTAAGCCACTCAGATACTGCGCTCGAAATTGCAACGAAACATCAAATTTTAGCTAGAAACTGTATTTTGTCGATTTTTTGAATTTGAACTATATTCAACATTTTGATGGTCGACCACCAAACACACTTAAAGCATGCGATCGACTCAGATAGAAAAGGAGACGTTTAGTCAATTTTCATCTGGCGTTCGTAGAACAGAAACTGTTAAAATCTAGACTCATTGAAGTGTTTACTTATTTAGCACAAACTAGTTGGATATGAATTGAACATATTTTACAGAAATGTTTTTGCATTAATAATTAACATATTAACGATTGATGTCAGACAAAAACTTAGAAAATGATAGAAGGGAGACGAATGTAATTTTATCATTTTGGTCGTATCAGAACTTTAAAATTTTCAAAACTCACTTTTGAATGTTTTCTTTATTTTAAGCCACTCAGAACCCTACGGGCTCGGAAAGTCACAAACACAAATTTAGCTAGAAACTGTTTTTGTCGATTTTATTGATTTGAACTATATTCAACGATTTTGTGGTTCTGACCACCAAACACACTAAAGCATCAGAATGACTAGAATAGGAAAAGAGACTTTAGGTCAATTATGCATTCTGCGTTCTAGATACAAGAAACTGTTTAAAATTCTTCAGAATACTTTTTAAGTTTTCTGACTTTTAAGCCACAAACCACGTTCGAAAGTGCAAAACATCAAATTAGTAAACTTTTTTGCATTTTTATTGATTTTGAACAATTTAACATTTTTGAAGGTCTGATACAAAACACTTAGAGCAAACATCGATCGTTGAAATATAGTTCAAATTCAATAAAAATCGACAAAAATACAGTTTCTAGCTAAAATTTGATGGTTTCGTTGCACTTTCCGAGCCCGTGGTATCTGAGTGGCTTAAAAGTACAAGAAAACACTTCAAAAGTGACGTTTCTGAAGAATTTTAACAGTTTTCTTGTATCTACGAACGCCAGAATGCATAAAATTACCTAAACGTCTCCTTTTCCTATTCTGAGTCGATCTGCATGCTTTAAGTGTGTTTGGTGGCTCAGAACCATCAAAAATCGTTGAAATATAGTTCAAATTCAATAAAAATCGACAAAATACAGTTTCTAGCTAAAATTTGATGGTTTCGTTGCACTTTCCGAGCCCGTAGGGTATCTGAGTGGCTTAAAAGTACAAGAAAAACACTTCAAAAGTGACGTTTCGGCTCAGAACCATCAAAAATCGTTGAAATATAGTTCAAATTCAATAAAAATCGACAAAAATACAGTTTCAGCTAAAATTTGATGGTTTCGTTGCACTTTCCGAGCCCGTGGGTATCTGATGGCTTAAAAGTACAGAAACACTCCAAAAGTGACGTTTCTGAAGATTTTAACAGTTTTCTTGTATCTACGAACGCCAGAATGCATAAAATTGACCTAAACGTTCTTTTCCTATTCTGAGTCGATCTGCATGCTTTAAGTGTGTTTGGTGGCTCAGAACCATCAAAAATCGTTGAAATATAGTTCAAATTCAATAAAATCGACAAAAATACAGTTTCTAGCTAAAATTTGATGGTTTCGTTGCACTTTCCGAGCCCGTAGGGTATCTAGTGGCTTAAAAGTACAAGAAAACACTTCAAAAGTGACGTTTCTGAAGAATTTTAACAGTTTTCTTGTACTACGAAGCCAGAATGCATAAAATTGACCTAAACGTCTCCTTTTCCTATTCTGAGTCGATTCTGCTTGCTTTAAGTGTGTTTGGTGGCTCAGAACCATCAAAAATCGTTGAAATATAGTTCAAATTCAATAAAAATCAACAAAAATACAGTTTCTAGCTAAAATTTGATGGTTTCGTTGCACTTTCCGAGCCCGTAGGGTATCTGAGTGGCTTAAAAGTACAAGAAAACACTCAAAAGTGACGTTTCTGAAGAATTTTAACAGTTTTCTTGTATCTACGAACGCCAGAATGCATAAAATCGACCTAAACGTCTCCTTTTCCTATTCTGAGTCGATTCTGCATTCTTTAAGTGTGTTTGGTGCTCAGAACCATCAAAAATCGTTGAAATATAGTTCAAATTCAATAAAAATCGACAAAAATACAGTTTCTAGCTAAAATTTGATGGTTTCGTTGCACTTTCCGAGCCCGTGGGTATCTGAGTGGCTTAAAAGTACAAGAAAACACTTCAAAAGTGACGTTTCTGAAGATTTTAACAGTTTTCTTGTATCTACGAACGCCAGAATGCATAAAATTGACCTAAACGTATTCTTTTCCTATTCTGAGTCGATCTGCATGCTTTAAGTGTGTTTGGTGGCTCAGAACCATCAAAAATCGTTGAAATATAGTTCAAATTCAATAAAAATCCACAAAAATACAATTTCTAGCTAAAATTTGATGGTTTCGTTGCACTTTCCGAGTCGTAGGTATCTAAGTGGCTTAAAAGTACAAGAAAACACTTCAAAAGTGACGTTTCTGAAGAATTTTAACAGTTTCTTGTATCTACGAACGCCAGAATGCATAAAATTGACCTAAACGTCTCCTTTTCCTATTCTGAGTCGATTCTGCATGCTTTAAGTGTGTTTGGTGGCTCAGAACCATCAAAAATCGTTGAAATATAGTTCAAATTCAATAAAAATCACAAAATACAGTTTCTAGCTAAAATTTGATGGTTTCGTTGCACTTTCCGAGCCCGTAGGGTATCTGAGTGGCTTAAAAGTACAAGAAAACACTCCAAAAGTGACGTTTCTGAAGAATTTTAACAGTTTTCTTTATCTACGAAGCCAGAATGCATAAAATTGACCTAAACGTCTCCTTTTCCTATTCTGAGTCGATTCTGCATGCTTTAAGTTGTTTGGTGGCTCAGAACCATCAAAAATCGTTGAAATATAGTTCAAATTCAATAAAAATCGACAAAAATACAGTTTCTAGCTAAAATTTGATGGTTTCGTTGCACTTTCCGAGCCCGTAGGGTATCTGAGTGGCTTAAAAGTACAAGAAAACACTTCAAAAGTGACGTTTCTGAAGAATTTTAACAGTTTTCTTGTATCTACGAACGCCAGAATGCATAAAATTGACCTAAACGTCTCCTTTTCCTATTCTGAGTCGATTCTGCATGCTTTAAGTGTGTTTGGTGGCTCAGAACCATCAAAAATCGTTGAAATATAGTTCAAATTCAATAAAAATCGACAAAAATACAGTTTCTAGCTAAAATTTGATGGTTTCGTTGCACTTTCCGAGCCCGTAGGGTATCTGAGTGGCTTAAAAGTACAAGAAAACACTTCAAAAGTGACGTTTCTGAAGAATTTTAACAGTTTTCTTGTATCTACGAACGCCAGAATGCATAAAATTAACCTAAACGTCTCCTTTTCCTATTCTGAGTCGAATCTGCATGCTTTAAGTGTGTTTGGTGGCTCAGAACCATCAAAAATCGTTGAAATATAGTTCAAATTCAATAAAAATCGACAAAAATACAGTTTCTAGCTAAAATTTGATGGTTTCGTTGCACTTTCCGAGCCCGTAGGTTATCTGAGTGGCTTAAAAGTACAAGAAAACACTTCAAAAGTGACGTTTCTGAAGAATTTTAACAGTTTTCTTGTATCTACGAACGCCAGAATGCATAAAATTAACCTAAACGTCTCCTTTTCCTATTCTGAGTCGAATCTGCATGCTTTAAGTGTGTTTGGTGGCTCAGAACCATCAAAAATCGTTGAAATATAGTTCAAATTCAATAAAAATCGACAAAAATACAGTTTCTAGCTAAAATTTGATGGTTTCGTTGCACTTTCCGAGCCCATAGGGTATCTGAGTGGCTTAAAAGTACAAGAAAACACTTCAAAAGTGACGTTTCTGAAGAATTTTAACAGTTTTCTTGTATCTACGAACGCCAGAATGCATAAAATTGACCTTAACGTCTCCTTTTCCAATTCTGAGTCGATTCTGCACTCTTTAAGTGTGTTTGGTGGCTCAGAACCATCAAAAATCGTTGAAATATGGTTCAAATTCAATAAAAATCGACAAAAATACAGTTTCTAGCTAAAATTTGATGGTTTCGTTGCACTTTCCGAGCCCGTTGGGTATCTGAGTGGCTTAAAAGTACAAGAAAACACTTCAAAAGTGACGTTTCTGAAGAATTTTAACAGTTTTCTTGTATCTACGAACGCCAGAATGCATAAAATTGACCTAAACGTCTCCTTTTCCTATTCTGAGTCGATTCTGCATGCTTTAAGTGTGTTTGGTGGCTCAGAACCATCAAAAATCGTTGAAATATAGTTCAAATTCAATAAAAATCGACAAAAATACAGTTTCTAGCTAAAATTTGATGGTTTCGTTGCACTTTCCGAGCCCGTAGGTTATCTGAGTGGCTTAAAAGTACAAGAAAACACTTCAAAAGTGACGTTTCTGAAGAATATTAACAGTTTTCTTGTATCTACGAACGCCAGAATGCATAAAATTGACCTAAACGTCTCCTTTTCCTATTCTGAGTCGATTCTGCATGCTTTAAGTGTGTTTGGTGGCTCAGAACCATCAAAAATCGTTGAAATATAGTTCAAATTCAATAAAAATCGACAAAAATACAGTTTCTGGCTAAAATTTGATGGTTTCGTTGCACTTTCCGAGCCCGTAGGGTATCTGAGTGGCTTAAAAGTACAAGAAAACACTTCAAAAGTGACGTTTCTGAAGAATTTTAACAGTTTTCTTGTATCTACGAACGCCAGAATGCATAAAATTGACCTAAACGTCTCCTTTTCCTATTCTGAGTCGATTCTGCATGCTTTAAGTGTGTTTGGTGGCTCAGAACAATCAAAAATCGTTGAAATATAGTTCAAATTCAATAAAAATCGACAAAAATACAGTTTTATAGCTAAAATTTGATGGTTTCGTTGCACTTTCCGAGCCCGTAGGGTATCTGAGTGGCTTAAAAGTACAAGAAAACACTTCAAAAGTGACGTTTCTGAAGAATTTTAACAGTTTTCTTGTATCTACGAACGCCAGAATGCATAAAATTGACCTAAACGTCTCCTTTTCCTATTCTGAGTCGATTCTGCATGCTTTAAGTGTGTTTGGTGGCTCAGAACCATCAAAAATCGTTGAAATATAGTTCAAATTCAATAAAAATCGACAAAAATACAGTTTCTAGCTAAAATTTGATGGTTCGTTGCACTTTCCGAGCCCGTAGGGTATCTGAGTGGCTTAAAAGTACATGAAAACACTTCAAAAGTGACGTTTCTGAAGAATTTTAACAGTTTTCTTGTATCTACGAACGCCAGAATGCATAAAATTGACCTAAACGTCTCCTTTTCCTATTCTGAGTCGATTCTGCATGCTTTAAGTGTGTTTGGTGGCTCAGAACCATCAAAAATCGTTGAAATATAGTTCAAATTCAATAAAAATCGACAAAAATACAGTTTCTAGCTAAAATTTGATGGTTTCGTTGCACTTTCCGAGCCCGTAGGGTATCTGAGTGGCTTAAAAGTACAAGAAAACACTTCAAAAGTGACGTTTCTGAAGAATTTTAACAGTTTTCTTGTAATCTACGAACGCCAGAATGCATAAAATTGACCTAAACGTCTCCTTTTCCTATTCTGAGTCGATTCTGCATGCTTTAAGTGTGTTTGGTGGCTCAGAACCATCAAAAATCGTTGAAATATAGTTCAAATTCAATAAAAATCGACAAAAATACAGTTTCTAGCTAAAATTTGATGGTTTCGTTGCACTTTCCGAGCCCGTAGGGTATCTGAGTGGCTTAAAAGTACAAGAAAACACTTCAAAAGTGACGTTTCTGAAGAATTTTAACAGTTTTCTTGTATCTACGAACGCCAGAATGCATAAAATTGACCTAAACGTCTCCTTTTCCTATTCTGAGTCGATTCTGCATGCTTTAAGTGTGTTTGGTGGCTCAGAACCAACAAAAATCGTTGAAATATAGTTCAAATTCAATAAAAATCGACAAAAATACAGTTTCTAGCTAAAATTTGATGGTTTCGTTGCACTTTCCGAGCCCGTAGGGTATCTGAGTGGCTTAAAAGTACAAGAAAACACTTCAAAAGTGACGTTTCTGAAGAATTTTAACAGTTTTCTTGTATCTACGAACGCCAGAATGCATAAAATTGACCTAAACGTCTCCTTTTCCTATTCTGAGTCGATTCTGCATGCTTTAAGTGTGTTTGGTGGCTCAGAACCATCAAAAATCGTTGAAATATAGTTCAAATTCAATAAAAATCGACAAAAATACAGTTTCTAGCTAAAATTTGATGGTTTCGTTGCACTTTCCGAGCCCGTAGGGTATCTGAGTGGCTTAAAAGTACAAGAAAACACTTCGAAAGTGACGTTTCTGAAGAATTTTAACAGTTTTCTTGTTCTACGAACGCCAGAATTCATAAAATTGACCTAAACGTCTCCTTTTCCTATTCCGAGTCGATTCTGCATGCTTTAAGTGTGTTTGGTGGCTCAGAACCATCAAAAATCGTTGAAATATAGTTCAAATTCAATAAAAATCGACAAAAATACAGTTTCTAGCTAAAATTTTATGGTTTCGTTGCACTTTCCGAGCCCGTAGGGTATCTGAGTGGCTTAAAAGTACAAGAAAACACTTCAAAAGTGACGTTTCTGAAGAATTTTAACAGTTTTCTTGTATCTACGAACGCCAGAATGCATAAAATTGACCTAAACGTCTCCTTTTCCTATTCTGAGTCGATTCTGCATGCTTTAAGTGTGTTTGGTGGCTCAGAACCATCAAAAATCGTTGAAATATAGTTCAAATTCAATAAAAATCGACAAAAATACAGTTTCTAGCTAAAATTTGATGGTTTCGTTGCACTTTCCGAGCCCGTAGGGTATCTGAGTGGCTTAAAATTACAAGAAAACACTTCAAAAGTGACGTTTCTGAAGAATTTTAACAGTTATTTTATGCATTCTGGCGTTCGTAGATACAAGAAAACTGTTAAAATTCTCTAGAAACGTCACTTTTGAAGTGTTTTCCTGTACTTTTAAGCCACTCAGATACCCTACGGGCTCGGAAAGTGCAACGAAACCATCAAATTTTAGCTAGAAACTGTATTTTTGTGGATTTTTATGAATTTGAACTATACTTCAACGATTTTTGATGGTTCTGAGCCACCAAACACACTTAAAGCATGCAGAATCGACTCAGAATAGGAAAAGGAGACGTTTAGGTCAATTTTATGCATTCTGGCGTTCGTAGATACAAGAAAACGGTTAAAATTCTTCAGAAACGTCACTTTTGAAGTGTTTTCTTGTACTTTTAAGCCACTCAGATACCCTAACGGGCTCGGAAAGTGCAACGAAACCATCAAATTTTAGCTAGAAACTGTATTTTGTCGATTTTTATTGAATTTGAACTATATTTCAACGATTTTTGATGGTTCTGAGCCACCAAACACACTTAAAGCATGCAGAATCGACTCAGAATAGGAAAAGGAGACGTTTAGGTCAATTTTATGCATTCTGGCGTTCGTAGATACAAGAAAACTGTTAAAATTCTTCAGAAACGTCACTTTTGAAGTGTTTTCTTGTACTTTTAAGCCACTCAGATACCCAAACGGGCTCGGAAAGTGCAACGAAACCATCAAATTTTAGCTAGAAACTGTATTTTTGTCGATTTTTATTGAATTTGAACTATATTTCAACGATTTTTGATGGTTCTGAGCCACCAAACACACTTAAAGCATGCAGAATCGACTCAGAATAGGAAAAGGAGACGTTTAGGTCAATTTTATGCATTCTGGCGTTCGTAGATACAAGAAAACTGTTAAAATTCTTCAGAAACGTCACTTTTGAAGTGTTTTCTTGTACTTTTAAGCCACTCAGATACCCTATGGGCTCGGAAAGTGCAACGAAACCATCAAATTTTAGCTAGAAACTGTATTTTTGGCGATTTTTATTGAATTTGAACTATATTTCAACGATTTTTGATGGTTCTGAGCCACCAAACACACTTAAAGCATGCAGAATCGACTTAGAATAGGAAAAGGAGACGTTTAGGTCAATTTTATGCATTCTGGCGTTCGTAGATACAAGAAAACGGTTAAAATTCTTCAGAAACGTCACTTTTGAAGTGTTTTCTTGTACTTTTAAGCCACTCAGATACCCTACGGGCTCGGAAAGTGCAACGAAACCATCAAATTTTAGCTAGAAACTGTATTTTTGTCGATTTTTATTGAATTTGAACTATATTTCAACGATTTTTGATGGTTCTGAGCCACCAAACACACTTAAAGCATGCAGAATCGACTCAGAATAGGAAAAGGAGACGTTTAGGTCAATTTTATGCATTCTGGCGTTCGTAGATACAAGAAAACTGTTAAAATTCTTCAGAAACGTCACTTTTGAAGTGTTTTCTTGTACTTTTAAGCCACTCAGATACCCTACGGGCTCGGAAAGTGCAACGAAACCATCAAATTTTAGCTAGAAACTGTATTTTTGTCGATTTTTATTGAATTTGAACTATATTTCAACGATTTTTGATGGTTCTGAGCCACCAAACACACTTAAAGCATGTAGAATCGACTCAGAATTGGAAAAGGAGACGTTTAGGTCAATTTTATGCATTCTGGCGTTCGTAGATACAAGAAAACTGTTAAAATTCTTCAGAAACGTCACTTTCGAAGTGTTTTCTTGTAATTTTAAGCCACTCAGATACCCTACGGGCTCGGAAAGTGCAACGAAACCATCAAATTTTAGCTAGAAACTGTATTTTTGTCGATTTTTATTGAACTTGAACTATATTTCAACGATTTTTGATGGTTCTGAGCCACCAAACACACTTAAAGCATGCAGAATCGACTCAGAATAGGAAAAGGAGAAGTTTAGGTCAATTTTATGCATTCTGGCGTTCGTGGATACAAGAAAACTGTTAAAATTCTTCAGAAACGTCACTTTCGAAGTGTTTTCTTGTACTTTTAAGCCACTCAGATACCCCACGGGCTCGGAAAGTGCAACGAAACCATCAAATTTTAGCTAGAAACTGTATTTTTGTCGATTTTTATTGAATTTGAACTGAATTTCAACGATTTTTGATGGTTCTGAGCCACCAAACACACTTAAAGCATGCAGGATCGACTCAGAATAGGAAAAGGAGACGTTTAGGTCAATTTATGCATTCTGGCGTTCGTAGATACAAGAAAACTGTTAAAATTCTTCAGAAACGTCACTTTTGAAGTGTTTTCTTGTACTTTTAAGCCACTCAGATACCCTACGGGCTCGGAAAGTGCAACGAAACCATCAAATTTTAGCTAGAAACTGTATTTTTGTCGATTTTTATTGAATTTGAACTATATTTCAACGATTTTTGATGGTTCTGAGCCACCAAACACACTTAAAGCATGCAGAATCGACTCAGAATACGAAAAGGAGACGTTTAGGTCAATTTTATGCATTCTGGCGTTCGTAGATACAAGAAAACTGTTAAAATTCTTCAGAAACGTCACTTTCGAAGTGTTTTCTTGTAATTTTAAGCCACTCAGATACCCAACGGGCTCGGAAAGTGCAACGAAACCATCAAATTTTAGCTAGAAACTGTATTTTTGTCGATTTTTATTGAATTTGAACTATATTTCAACGATTTTTGATGGTTCTGAGCCACCAAACACACTTAAAGCATGCAGAATCGACTCAGAATAGGAAAAGGAGACGTTTAGGTCAATTTTATGCATTCTGGCGTTCGTAGATACAAGAAAACTGTTAAAATTCTTTAGAAACGTCACTTTTGAAGTGTTTTCTTGTACTTTTAAGCCACTCAGAAACCCACGGGCTCGGAAAGTGCAACGAAACCATCAAATTTTAGCTAAAAACTGTATTTTTGTCGATTTTTATTGAATTTGAACTATATTTCAACGATTTTTGATGGTTCTGAGCACCAACACAAACAACACTCATAGAAAGAGAGTTAGGTCAAATTCAAGAGTCTGAGAATTCTCTGTACTCAAGCGTGATAAAATGATCGTCTCTTCATTCGGACGTTGACTTAGTGTTTGAAAAATCGGAAAACACTTCAAAAGTGACGTTTCTGAAGAATTTTAACAGTTTTCTTGTATCTGCGAACGCAGAATGCATAAAATTGACTCTAAACGTCTCCTTTTCCTATTCTGAGTCGATTCTGCATGCTTTAAGTGTGTTTGTGGCTCGACCATCAAATGTTGAAATATTCAATCATAAACGACAAAAATACGTTCTAGCAAATTGAGGTTTGTTCACTTCCGAGCGTAGGTATCTATGTTAAAAGACAAAACACTTGAATTGACGTTTCTGAAGAATTTTAACAGTTTTCTTGTATCTACGAACGCAGAATGCATAAAATTGACTAAACGTCTCCTTTTCCTATTCTGAGTCGATTCTGCATGCTTTAAGTGTGTTTGGTGGCTCAGAACCATCAAAAATCGTTGAAATATAGTTCAAATTCAATAAAAATCGACAAAAATACAGTTTCTAGCTAAAATTTGATGGTTTCGTTGCACTTTCCGAGCCCGTGGGTATCTGAGTGGCTTAAAAGTACAAGAAAACACTTCGAAATGTGACGTTTCTGAAGAATTTTAACAGTTTTCTTGTATCTACGAACGCCAGAATGCATAAAATTGACTCTAAACGTCTCCTTTTCCTATTCTGAGTCGATTCTGCATGCTTTAAGTGTGTTTGGTGGCTCAGAACCATCAAAAATCGTTGAAATATAGTTCAATTCAATAAAAATCGACAAAAATACAGTTTCTAGCTAAAATTTGATGGTTTCGTTGCACTTTCCGAGCCCGTTGTATCTGAGTGGCTTAAAAGTAAAGAAAACACTTCAAAAGTGACGTTTTTGAAGAATTTTAACGTTTTCTTGTATCTACGAACGCCAGAATGCATAAAATTGACCTAAACGTCTCCTTTTCCTATTCTGAAGTCGATTCTGCATGCTTTAAGTGTGTTTTGGTGGCTCAGAACCATCAAAAATCGTTGAAATATAGTTCAAATTCAATAAAAATCGACAAAAATACGTTTCTAGCTAAAATTTGATGGTTTCGTTGCACTTTCCGAGCCCGTAGTGTATCTGAGTGGCTTAAAAGTAAAGAAAACACTTCAAAAGTGACGTTTCTGAAGAATTTTAACAGTTTTCTTGTATCTACGAACGCCAGAATGCATAAAATTGACCTAAACGTCTCCTTTTCCTATTCTGAGTCGATTCTGCATGCTTTAAGTGTGTTTGGTGGCTCAGAACCATCAAAAATCGTTGAAATATAGTTCAAATTCAATAAAAATCGACAAAAATACAGTTTCTAGCTAAAATTTGATGGTTTCGTTGCACTTTCCGAGCCCGTAGGTATCTGAGTGGCTTAAAAGTACAAGAAAACACTTCAAAAGTGACGTTTCTGAAGAATTTTAACAGTTTTCTTGTATCTACGAAGCCAGAATGCATAAAATTGACCTAAACGTCTCCTTTTCCTATTCTGAGTCGATTCTGCATGCTTTAAGTGTGTTTGGTGGCTCAGAACCATCAAAATCGTTGAAATATAGTTCAAATTCAATAAAATCGACAAAATACAGTTTCTAGCTAAAATTTGATGGTTTCGTTGCACTTTCCGAGCCCGTAGGGTATCTGAGTGGCTTAAAAGTACAAGAAAACACTTCAAAAGTGACGTTTCTGAAGAATTTTAACAGTTTTCTTGTATCTACGAACGCCAGAATGCATAAATTGACCTAAACGTCTCCTTTTCCTATTCTGAGTCGATTCTGCATGCTTTAAGTGTGTTTGGTGGCTCAGAACCATCAAAATCGTTGAAATATAGTTCAAATTCAATAAAATCGACAAAATACAGTTTCTAGCTAAAATTTGATGGTTTCGTTGCACTTTCCGAGCCCGTAGGGTAATCTGAGTGGCTTAAAAGTACAAGAAAACACTTCAAAAGTGACGTTTCTGAAGAATTTTAACAGTTTTCTTGTATCTACGAACGCCAGAATGCATAAAATTGACCTAAACGTCTCTTTTCCTATTCTGAGTCGATTCTGCATGCTTTAAGTGTGTTTGGTGGCTCAGAACATAAAAATCGTTGAAATATAGTTCAAATTCAATAAAAATCGACAAAAATACAGTTTCAGCTAAAATTTGATGGTTTCGTTGCACTTTCCGAGCCCGTTGGGTATCTGAGTGGCTTAAAAGTACAAGAAAACACTTCAAAATGACGTTTCTGAGAATTTTAACATTTTCTTATATCTACGAACGCCAGAATGCATAAAATTGACCTAAACGTCTCCTTTTCCTATTCTGAGTCGATTCTGCATGCTTTAAGTGTGTTTGTGCTCAGAACCATCAAAAATCGTTGAAATATAGTTCAAATTCAATAAAAATCGACAAAATACAGTTTCTAGCTAAAATTTGATGGTTTCGTTGCACTTTCCGAGCTCGTAGGTATCTGAGTGGCTTAAAAGTACAAGAAAACACTTCAAAATGACGTTTCTGAAGAATTTTAACAGTTTTCTTTATCTACGAACGCCAGAATGCATAAAATTGACCTAAACGTCTCCTTTTCCTATTCTGAGTCGATTCTGCATGCTTTAAGTGTGTTTGGTGGCTCAAAACCATCAAAAATCGTTGAAAAAATTTGGGTCAAATTTTCCCCAAAAAAAAAACGAAAATTCCAGCTACTTTTTAAAGGTTTTCTTGATTTTTTAGCCCTGTACCTAGGGTTAAAGGGGCAAGAAACCATAATTTTAGCTAAAAAAATTTTTTTTTCGTTTTTTTATTAGAAAACCCAAATTTTATTTCAAACCCCCCAAACAACTTGATGGTTCAAAATAAAAAAAGGGAGACGTTTAGGAAAATTTTTAGATTCGGGGTTTTCGTGATACAAGGAAAAACTTTAAAATTCTTCAAAAACGTCACTTTGAAGGGTTTTTTGTATTTTTAAAAGCCATCAGATACCCACGGGCTCGGAAATGCAACGAAACATAAAATTTTAGCTAGAAACGTATTTTGTCGATTTTTTTTTTTGAATTTGAACATATTTCAACGATTTTTGAGGGTTCTGACCACCAAACACACTTAAAGCAGCAGAACACCCAAAAAAGGGAAAAGGAGCGTTTGGTCTTTTTAAAGCATTCTGGCGTTGTAGATACAAAAAACTTTTAAAAAATTCCAAAAACGTCACTTTTGAAGTGTTTTTTTGTATTTTAAGCCATCAATACCCTACGGGCCGGAAAGTGCAACGAAACCACAAATTTTAGCTAGAAACTGTTTTTTTGTCGATTTTTATTAAATTTGAACTATTTTTAAACGTTTTTTTGATGGTCTAGCCCCAAAACACACTTAAACATCAAATCCTCAAATAAAAAAAGGAGACGTTTAGGCTTTTACATTCTGGGTTGTAGTACAAGAAAACTTTTAAAAATTCTTCAAAATCACTTTTAAGTGTTTTTTTTTATTTTTAACCCACTCTTTACCCACGGGCTCGAAAGTGCAACGAAACCATCAAATTTTAGCTGAAACGTATTTTTGCGATTTTTTTGTTTTGAACATATTTCAACGATTTTTGATGGTTCTAGCCACCAAAACCAAAAAGTGCAGAATCGACCAAAAATAGGAAAAGGGAGATTTGGGGGTAAATTTTTATCATTCTGGGTTCGTAGATCAAGAAAAACTTTTAAAATTTTTCAAAAACGTTTTTTGGGTTTTCTTGTACTTTTAAGCCACTCAGATCCCCTACGGCTGGGAAAGTGCAACAAAAACCAAAAAAATTTTAGCTAAAAAGTTTTTTTTCAAATTTTTTTTAAATTTTGAACAATTTTAACTTTTTTTGAGGGGTTCTGACCCCCAAACACACTTAAAGCATGCAAATCGACTAAAAAGGGAAAGGAGATTTTTGGCCCAATTTATGCTTTTCTGGCGTTGTAGTACAAAAAAAATTTTAAAATTTTTAGAAACTCACTTTTAAGTGTTTTTTCTTTTTTTTTAAGCCACTCAGATACCCTAGGGCCGGAAAGTGCAACGAAACCATCAAATTTTAGCTAAAAATGATTTTGTCGTTTTTATTGAATTTGAACTATTTTAAACGATTTTTATGGCTGAGCCCCCAAAACACACTTAAAGCATGCAGAATCGACTCAGAATGGGAAAAGGAGACTTTGGGTCTTTTTATGCATTCGGGCTTTGAGATACAAGAAAACTTTAAAATTCTTCAAAAACCATTTTTAAAGTTTTTTTGACTTTTAACCACTCAATACCCACGGGCTCGGAAAGTCAACGAAACCATAAAATTTTAGCTGAAACGTATTTTTTCGTTTTTTATGTTTTGAACTAATTTCAACGATTTTTGATGGTTCTGACCACCAACACATTTAAAAGCATCAAACCCTCAAAAAGGGAAAAAGGAACGTTTGGGTAAAATTTTTATCTTTTGGCGTTCGTAGAACAAGAAACTGTAAAATTCTCAGAACGTCATTTTAAGTGTTTTCTTGTTTTTTTTAAGCCACTCAATCCCACGGGCTCGAAATGCAACGAA